>OZ007575.1:48767310-48772310 GCA_963931925.1 Onchidella celtica | reverse complement strand
GTCTGTCGTTCTAGAAAAGTCAAGCTGACGAAGTTCTCTTTTCACTAATTGCGGGGAGCAGGGGAGGGAACCGCCTGTCTATCATAATTTGGGTTATGTTTCCTGCTGAGCAGCATGTGGTCGGAGTTAAAAGTGTATCAGATTGCCTGCACTGAATAATGAGTTAGACCAGTTTCATTACCCGCTTCTCTATAATCAGATTTTGGTGCATTTTCTCCGTGAACGAAGACATTCCATTACGTCTTTACACAACACATATTTTAAAGAAAGTCTTGTCGACGTATGAGTATAATTTGGTGACTTTTCTTGCTGTTTTCTGCCTTATTTCACAACTTGTGTAGGTCCTTGTCAGTACTGTTTTCTGTCGTTGTAAACATTGTTTCTATACCTGTCGCTGTCGACAAAATTGTCCTGTCCTTGGGCAAGTATGAAAAACCAAAGAGGATATACGCATTGGTTACATTATGTCCTCGAAATTCTGACAGAACGTGCAGTGAAAACCCATACAGTAAATCGTTTTGCATACACTGATGGCTGTAGAAGACTTCGGCACCTGCATCACATTGCAGGGAGCTCTTCAAAACTTTATATCACCATGAAAATAGGATTGAAGGGCTTTCCAGGATTTTTCTTTAGGTGGGGGGGGGGGGGAGAGGGTGATATAGATATATCTTATCGTGACATGATTTGGTTAGAGATAAATTATTTTAGGTCAACTGAAAACTTTTGATCACGTGAGCTCTTCAACCTGCACTTGAAATTTACGATAACACTAAATTACTTGAATCAAACCCATACCAAATAGACGGGGATTAAATCGTTTCGTCGTGTGGGAAAAAATGGAGGTTTCAAAGCAGAGCGCAATGCAAAGACAATTAACTCCAACATGGAACTACGGGGCATGATTCATTCATACATGTCCAAGGAACGCAGGCGTGGTGATCCGCTCCTTGTATTATGTTGCATAAACCCTCTGGCGAGTTATTAATCCATTTATTTGTGCACTTTGTGGATTATTCCTCGGTCGCGACTTTTTCTCTTACACCTTAGCTTTAACTAGTCCCCAATTATTGCTCTTCCTCTTACCAAAATTAATTTCAGAAAGATACGTTCGTTAGTCTTCCAGTCTATCTATAACGAAGGAGTCTTCATGTATTTTTATACAGACCTACAGATCCTTCACCATTGCCGTTCCAAAGAGATTAGTTCACTCTATAGAGAAATAGCAATGCGCTGACTCGAACACGTTTCGCAGTCATCTGTACCTGTCAAATTCACGCACCGTGCAATTTTTTCTTCACTCGTATGACAAACTGTCCGTTGTTTTGTTTTTTTCATTGAAAGCTGCTTAAAACAGCCAGTTCGTTTTATTTCCATTGCGGCGAAAAGTGCAGGCAGAAAATGGTTCGATGGAGTAATAAAAACAGGTCATGCACAAAACATTGTTCTCCCTCACCCCTAAAGTGAGTCGTTCCGAAGAAATTCCAGAGTCCATCTTCATATCAAGCCCGAAGTTCCGGGATCATCCAACAAATCGTCACCTTAGAGTGACAAGGTTCTATCTCCACCTTTTCGGCTGAACTGAGTTACACACTATACTCTACTTCTACGGGCCTTCTCCATTATGTGTCAAAGTATCAAGCAGATTCGGTGTGTAATTTGTAAGTATTGCTAAAAAGAAAAGAAATCGCATCTCTAAAAGCTGTGAGTACATGAAACTTCAAACATCAATTTCTCAAAAGTTGACGGGAGGGAGCTACGTAGAACCTTGTCATTCCCATGGGACGAAATGGAATGGCTGTAAAATCTCACCCTCCCACCCCCACTTCCCGCCCACCGCGGGCTAAAGTCTAGTTGTCCAATTGGAAAGACAATAAAATGGACCACGTCACCATCAATGATCGATGGAAGCCGTCAGTGGCATGAAAAATCCATGTTCAGATGTGATAATCACAAGCTTTGCCTTCTCTCCTAGTAAAACACCAATTAACTGGTTAGTTTTGCCAGACTGAAGACTGTCCGGTTTATCAGATAATAACTACACAGGAGCATTGTTATTATTTGGGTAGCCAGTAGGAAAAACAGTGCTAAAACCTCTAGAAGTATATATTTATATTTCTTTCTAAAATAAGGATTCACATTGTAGAATTTCTCACTCAGCGAGGGTCAAAGAAGTCATATGGTGCCACTAAAAAAAAACTGTTCTGCCGTCGCACTCTCAGTTAACAGATGATACCCTTGCTCATTATACTATCACAGGCCAAATTAAATGATTATGATGTTTTTCAGAGTCATACCGTGCTCCAGAAAGACGTCGATATCTCAGTTTGAGCTTTTCCTGGCCTATTCATGGTAAACAACGAAAACCCGTCAGTTCCTCCGCAAACAGGGGATGAAATTGTTCCCTGTCAGATATTGTGATGTTGTTGTCATACAAGTCAAGAGCGCTTTCCTCAGGCCTGGCAGATGTTTGACTTTTGGGTGTCATATTAATGCCAGTCATTCATAAATATGGAAACAGAAACTGCTGGAGAAGATTCATGTATGTGTGTTCAAGGAGTAAGCTTTTTTCAAGTATTACTGAGTATCTGTGCGCATGTATCAACTGTTTTTTTTGGGTTGTTGTTGTTGTTTTTTGTTCATGATTTAATTTGGCATATTATTTACTCGCCTTTGACATCGTCCCTATAATTATATTACTCTACGAGTGATTTATGTATTTTCACCAATCTCCTGCTTCCCAATATTTTTTTTTTCTTTAATAATTAATAAAAATATTCTGTTTCATAAGGCAGTGTGAAGGGCAAGATTTTGGTGGCGTCCAGGATCATTTTGTAGGTATGCAAAGAATTTACTGAGAGGTCATAGTCGATGGTTTCTCGGGACTTTAAGTGACGCCATAAATGAGCCGCAGATTTGACATTTCTGCACTTGTTTGATCATCTCAACGCACGCGGGTTCAAGGCCATCTATATCGTGATGTATATTCTGTATTATCACCGCTGCTTTACGATAATGGCGTATGTCAGACTTGTGCCAAAAGGCAAATGAATGTTCATCGCTTTCCTGGGCATGTGGGCTATCAGATAATATTGTAGAAAAAGTTAATGCGCCTAAAGGGAAATGTAATAATCCAATAAAAGCACAAAAGCATAAGTCAGCAAATGACAGGAAAAGAACGTTTTTTTTCTTAATATCTCAAAAGTGACAAATATGACTTATGCCATTTGCGCAGAGTAGTGACGTTTTTTTTTCAACTGTTTGTACGTATCGCTGTCTGTTAGTGCAGGAAGGTAAGGCAGTTGTGATGATGGTTATTATGATGGTGATGGTGGTGATGATGATGATGATGATGATGATGATGGTGATGCTGATGATGATGATGATGTTGATGGTGGTGGTGATGATGATGATGATGATGATGTTGATGGTGGTGGTGATGATGATGATGATGATGATGTTGATGGTGGTGGTGATGCTGATGATGATGATGATGTTGATGGTGGTGGTGATGATGATGATGATGATGATGTTGATGGTGGTGGTGATGATGATGGTGATGATGATGTTGATGGTGGTGGTGATGATGATGATGATGGTGATGTTGATGGTGGTGGTGATGATGATGAGGAAGAGGAGGAGGGGGAGGAGGAGGCGAATGAGACGGAATTAAAATTGGAGGAGCATTACATCGGTTATGATAACGATGGTAGTTGAGGTAATGGTGGTGGTGATGGGGCCTTGACGGCGATGATCATAATAATGACGGTGATGATGATAATGAGCGGGGGTTGAACGAAAAAGCACTGTGACCTCGGACAGAATGAAGATCTAAGAGGTGATGATTATCTCCAGGTCAAACCCGTTTGTGTGCGGTTGTGACTGATTGTCACATTTTAAGTTACATTCAGATGAAGTCAATGGCACGCAAATGTTAACTGGTCCCTTCAAATCCCTTTATAAAGAAGGGGTGGCGAAACCGCGACTCGCAAGCCATACGCGGCTCTATAACCTTTAATATGCGGCCCGTAGAAGTATGTTCAGTCAAGATTTTGAAAACATATTTATGGTATATATGTATACTATGTCATTACTGAAACAAATACAAATTAACAGTCTACAAAACTGCATACATGAGTAAATATTATTACATACAGGTATTTCTTATAATTTATATAAAATGTTTGTAAGTAAGAAAATGTGTATGTAAGAATAAAAGCGTATATGTAAATTTTGTTCACATCTTGTGGCTTCCGAACATCTGAAGTTCATTGTATGTAGCTCATACATTAAGCAATTTTGGCCACCCCCTGTTATATTTGAAACAGATTATTATGACTGAGATCGTTTGATCAAGAAACAAAATCAATATAAAAAACTTACCTCAAACACAAGTATAGATAGAATTGTAATGCTCGCCATGTGAAAAGCGTGAGCTATCTCTTCCTCCAAACTATGTTCGTGTGACGTACGATGATGCCATGACGTCATGTTTTTGTGTGTACTCCCGTTTTTGGGCATCAGTTCATAGGTTGCCACGTACGCTGTCTGTGTATAATCCGATGAACGCTTGTGACGTGTCTCGTTGTGATTGGTGATTGCATGCCCGCCATGAGGCGCCATATGTGATGGGCTGACTAAGAAGAAGTTGTCAGACCATTCTATACTAGAGTTGAGGATGTATTTGTAGATAAATGATATTTCCACAGGCAAAGACGGTATATAATGAGGGTAACGTTCAGATAAACCTTTCACAAATTCCAGAGACGCTGTTTCCTGAGCCTCCAAAACGTCTGGGGAGAAAAGTAGAAAATGTATAATACTTGAAGCAAAGACATATTATTTTCTTGTACATTTTATGCAGCAAACGCAACGACGCTAGACGCAATAAGATGAGACAGAGCTAGCATATAGCGTGCACAGATTTCGCACCGTCACCTAGCGTTCAAAGCCAACAGGGAAAATATTGAATTTTGTTCACTGTTGAGCTAGCGCTGTAG
>OZ007575.1:48692310-48762310 GCA_963931925.1 Onchidella celtica | reverse complement strand
TGGGGCTGAAGATGCGGCCGCCGGCACTCAGACGCTCAGATGTTACATATTACTTTGCCTTGTCTGGGGTTGATTGGGACCAGATTGCCAAGTCGGTGAAAGGTTGTCAGTCCGGGCTTTATTGGCTTCTCCATTTTTGATGTGCATGCATTAGTTTTAATAGACAGAATATCATCTTGAGTGCAATAACTCAAAATGCCGATCAATCCTTTTTTTTTTTCTGTTGTTGTTGTTGTTCGTTTCCATCATAGATGCCACAATATTGCAACATTATTAATATATCTTAATGCAGAACAGAAAACTGCAGAATTCAACAAAAGTTATAAGCATATAATTATTCAAAACATTTCTGGCCTGTTTTGTTTGTTATGGTAAAATTTCAGGAATATATGACAGCTGCTTTTCATTTCACAAACTAATGCCTGAACTTTTCGAATTGAACTAATTTGTGAATTTCCTTTCAGCTCCCGATAGCACTGGATTTCCACATATTTTTAGCGCTGTTTGCAGTGTTTATGTTTGTATACAGAAGTTGTTTTAATCCTGTTGTTTTGTGAATGACAAACTTTATGATTGTGGAACTGTGGTTGTTGTTCTTAAACTCTGTTTCAAAAAATAAAAAAATAAATGTACTGATGTGTTAAGATCTTCATTGTAGGAAGTTCCGCTGCCATTTGACATTTCACACCTCACGTTTCTTATTTTGATTTTTCTTCTTCTTGTTTCCGTGTGTTTATGTGCTAGAGATGAGTTTTTTTAGAATATTGCCCGGGCACCGGCCTTGTTCGGGTCTGCATCTTCTCGACTTTCAACTGCCAAGGTATCTTTAACGTGCGCAACGTACACACTGGCCGTCCGAGTTTTCTGTCCTTATCCTAGAGATCTAGATGCTCGATGCTAACTACCATAAGATCAGGGACAGGAATTTTTTTACCCCGAAAAAAAAAATCCAACATGCCTGCACCGACCGGAGATCGAACCCGATACGGTCGGCATGAGAGGCGAGCACCTTGCCTGTACATCACCGTCTAAACCATCTGCTGATGGGGGTCTACTACTATACTATTTCCTGTTGCACCCACTGGTGCTTTGGGCAGCAACAAAGGATCTCCAACCCTGTCTGTCCTGGGCCATCTTTGCGAGAGTTCATACGAGTCGCGAGGTACTCAGAAGGTCCATCACATCCAGAACGTTGGTTTTTCCATGTTGCTGTTTCCGTAACGATTTTTGTTTCTCCAAGTAAGGTCACCCCAACAAGGATTCAAGGGTAGGGTTGTTAGCCCTACGCCCAACCCCCGAACCTGGAGGGCCGGTCTGTTCAATCTTGTCTGGTCCTTCCCCCATGACCTGTCCAGCTTGTTTAAAGCTATCAGGGGCACGGGGCCTCCGCTGGCTTAGCTCCTGGAATCATTGGGACACGCAAGCCACTCCTCCACGTCAAGGCATGAACAATTGGAGCAGGATGGGGGTCTAATGTTCATAAATCAGAAACTGTGCGGAAAATACAGAACTGGACACAATATGCGGTGTTGAAAATATGGAATACTAGTTACATCACTAAAAACAGGCTTTTCCAACGTACGGCTGGTTGACCACAGTCCGGCCGGCCGAAGACTTTTATCCGGCCCGACCAACTCTACAAAGCTACTCTATTTCTTTCTGACCAGATCTAATAACTTTCATTAGAGTTTGTAAAGACTCAGTTTATTAAATCCATCACGTGACATAACATCTGAATACTTGTATTATTTCCATTTCTAGTTTGTATTGTTTAAATTACTTCTTTAATCCCATTTGGGAAATTTCCTTCGTGTCATTGCAGCCCAGGTACAACTGGGGCAGACACGTCGTCGCCACAATGCAGCGACGGTCAGGGTGAAGGGGGGTGAGGGGGGGGGTAGGATGGGGAGGGGGGAATGATAGGGGTTGGTTGTTGTTGGTTTTTTTTTTTTCAGTTTTGCCCTGACAGCGGCTTTCTCGGCCTCCTCTACTCGATTTCCAACTGCCAAGATATCTTTAATAAATGTGCGCAACGTGCACATTGCCCCTCCTTCCAAGAAATTCCAACAAGCCTGCACCGACCGGGATTCGAACCCGGTACCTTCGGTATGAGAGCCGAGTACCCTGTCTCTTGACCAATGTGTCGTTATCGAGCGGCCAGAGACCGCACAAAACGTTGCATGTATGGCCAGCGTCAACAGGATAGAGTTGGCAAGCCCTGGACTAGTATAGGTTAATGGTGAGACAGATATAGGTGAGAGCGTCCATCCCTTTCAGATTTTAATATTAACTCTGACATGGCGAGACAACACTGACCTTTAACTTTATGGAGGTCCAGGATGAGCTCCCCGAGGATCAGCGCGCACTCCGTCACACAGAACAGGGCGACCAGCAATAACGTGTACTTGTTCTTCAGGATCTGTTCCAGTTTCCGGCGCCATCTGGGTGAGAGAAACAGTCATACAGTCAACACACTGAATATAATGGTTTTTACATGGAAGAGAACGCCAGTCCAAACGAAGGTCAAGGCTGCATGTAGGACCAGCGATCAGGGATCTGCCATCCAGACAGTCGACTACCTGTTATGCCAGCCATTTCAATAGATTTTTGTTACATGTACGTATGTCCCCCAACTTTTTTTTTTTTTTTTTGGTCTGGGGGGTATGTATTTCAAAGCCTTTTATGACTCCAAGCTAGAGAGCTGCTTCCGAAATACTCCTGATAACAGCCGTAATTAATTATTCTTTCATATTTTCTGTTTGTTTTCCTCCTTTTTTTTTTTTTTTTTGTGGGACAGGGTTAGGGATTCAATAAGACTTAGGGTTGAGGAGAAGGACGGGATTAGGGATAAGTGTACATATATGCGAGGCCCTACAACAGCCATTTTTATTAGGTTCAGCTCATGCCTGGGAAAATATGGTGTCTGAGTATCTCTCCTGGCATTAGCCCTAACCCTTTTCAGCGCTGATCATATTTTCATCACGTTCCTCTAAAAACTATATTAGATTGTCTTCGGGGAACAGATTTATCTGCGCTTCTGAATATTTCCGCTGATTTTTATTTTTTTTTCATCTAAGATTCTTTAGCTGGAAGAAAATAAAATGATGGGAATTAGTTCTCTTGATATTCGTTACTAAATACAGTAAATGTTGCTGCTGTTGTTGTTGTTGTTGATGCTGTTGTCGATGATGATGATATTGTCCATGTTGTTGCATAATTATGCCTCATTTCGATCTGTACACAGCCCATAAAAACCAATCCTCTGAAAATGACAGATTCGCTCATAAACCATAGTGTCTAGCATGAAAGACAAACTGCTCTGTGGCTCTCTCTCTCTCTCTCTCTCTCTCTCTCTCTCTCTCTCTCTCTCTCTCTCTCTCTCTCTCTCTCTCTCTCTCTCTCTCTCTCTCTCTCTCTCTCTCTCTCTCTCTCTCTCTCTCTCTCCTCTGTCCTCTCCTCTTTCTCCCCTCTTTTTCTATTCTCTTTCATTCATTTCCAGATATAAAACAGAACACAATGCATCAGCCAGACTATTTTGGATTTAATACTGAAGCACAAAAATTTGACGTCTTTGGTAATATGAGATCCCCTATAACATTACGCAAATGGGCGTGTGAACATTGGCTAGAGAATTTACCTGGTCTTGAAAATAATGATAAATTTCATAATTAAAGAAAAAATCAGTTCATTTCAATTTTCCAGCTGGATTAGGTCTGATTACTTTCGGTACGGAAAAGGTTCACACTGCATGCTCTTATAAGTTCACAAATTACAAAATAAGTTTTGTTGTTTTCTAAATGCTGTCCAAAAGGTTTTTTTATATAATATCCATCTTCACAGCACGTTGAGAAAGCCACATAAAAATGCCACTGTTCGTAATCTGATAATATTTTATGTCCTCTTCTCTCGCTGCTGCTGATTGTTGCGCACCAGAAAGATAAAAAGAATTCAAATTTCGCCATTTTTTTTTTTTCATAGCAACCTTAAAAAAAGAGGGGGTCTTGTATTTCGTTGTAAAAAAAATGAACTAAAATGTATCACTAATAACTTTCAAAATAAGGCAATGTGTCATGGTGACCTTATTTTCGTGCGTCCTTCGCAAAAACTTCACAGCTTTTCATATCAATCAGGCAAGCCGTGAAAGTAAGGCATTTTTTTCTATCTGTAACCATTGGGCTGTCATTAATTCATCTGCAGATATGACACAACTGTAACAGCCAGTTCTCAAATGTGACATACAGGAGTGTTCATCTGGTGCTTCTTGCTTTAGCTTCTTTTCTGTTGTTGCTGTTTTTTTGTCGTGTCAGCATGACAAAACATTGACAATTTACTTCTTTTTTTCTTTCTTGTTTTATTTTATTATATTTAGAATTCCTTGTTTCGTCTGCGTATATGAAATGTGTGCGTTGTGTGTGTATGGTGTGTCTGTGTTGAGTGTGCTGTGTGTGTGTGTGTGTGCACGCGCCCACGTGTGTGTATGTGTATGTGTTTTATGCAAATGTAGGGCTTTGCACAATACCGTAGTTTTGTTTTTCGAACACTTCCCCGTTACACACTAGGCCCTGCAGTGAGCCCACACAGCTAATCTGTGCGTGCGTGCGTGTGTGTGCTTTTTTTTTTCTTTCTCTTTAAATTAACAAATGCATTCAAAATCTTCCTTCACGGGCTAGAAAGCAAGAAATGATACTTGGCCATTTCACGTCTTGTCCTCTACCTTACATTCTTTGTTGAAACTCCGTACAAGTGAAACGAACTGACTATGTTACGCTGCAACTAACTTTCTCTCCGTTTCTTTTGGTTTATCGGCTTTGAGACAAGAGTTTATTTTCCTTTATAAGCAAAACAGACCAGGCTGCATCCAATTTTACAAAGGTACGCATATTTGTATTTGTAAAACTCTTTAATCCCATTTGGGAAATTTGCCTTTGTGCCATTGCAGCCCAGTTACAACTGGAGCAGGCACGTCGTCGCCACAGTGCAGCGCCGGTCGGCGGTATTTTTGGGGGGGGGGGGTGAGGGAGGGGGAGGGAATGTTAGGGATGAATTTTATTTAATTTTGCCCGGGCAGCGGCCTGTTCGGCCTGCTCTTTACGATTTCCAACTGCCAAGGTATCCTTAACGTGCGCAACGTGCACACGGGCCCTCCGAATTTTTTCGTCCTTATCCGAGAAGACTAGGTACTCGATCCTACCCCCCAATAGGACCAGGGACACGAAAATATGAAAATATGAGAAAAATCCCTAACTTCCAACATGCCTGCACCGGCCGGGTTTTGAACCCGGGACCCTTGGCATGAGAGGCGAGCACCTTGCCTCTAGACCACCTTGTCCCCTTGTGCATATGTTTTCTTCAGCATCTTCATTCACATCACTGGACAATGCCGACAAACTACCGGAAGTAGAACTTTTTACTTTTTGAATATTTTTTTTTAAACAAAACACGGATAAGAAAATCGAGGAATGTTAGACCACAGAGTGCACATGGAAAAGGCAGAGCTCAGCTTCCAAAATTGTTCTCGCTGAGTAGAGCATAAATAGTATTATTCCCGCAAAACCATTCCTCCGTCGCAAGGTACTTTTTTTTTTTTAATGAACTGATTAGTTTCAGTCCTGAGTGATTCAAATGATCTGCTTCACTCTGCCCTTTCCTTTAGGTTTATTTTGTTGTTATTGTTTGTTTGTTTGTTTTTAGATACGTCTTACTATTAGACAAAATTCATCCCTACCATTCCCTCCCCTCTCCCCTCACCCCCCCCCCCAAAATAAATCCGCCGACCGGCGCTGCACTATGGCGACGACGTGCCTGCTTCTGTTGTAACTGGGCTGCAATGGCACGAAGGCAAATTTCCCAAATGAGATTAAAGAAAGTATACAAATATACCAAATACAAAATATACTGCACTCCCTCTGCACGTTAAGGCCCTAAACACCCCCATCAATATTGGTGATTAATGGCAAAGAATCGGGGCACGGGGTGGCATGTTTAATAGTAATCGCATCACTGGAAGTGATAACGTTATGGGATTGTGAAAATGAAGGATCGGAGGTACTCAATTAGCGACACAAAGCAAACTAAAAAAAAAAAGTACTTCCCCACCATTTGAAGCCTCTAGATAAAAACCAAACAAAAAAACTCTGCGGGTCGAAAGGAAGACACACGCAAGATTTCATGCAAATCCGAGCTGTATGAATTGCACTAGGTCAAGTTAAAAATCGGACGAGTCTAAGATTTAGGGGAAACACCGCATGATTTTAGTTTTTGTGGTTGTCCCGGAGGCGTGTTCGCCGATTGCAGTGTAGACCAGCAAATTCAGGAGCGGGGCAGCAACATACCCCCAAACACAGGTCATCGGCTAAGAGATTTCTCGTCCTATCGAACACTGCCATGGGTGCTGCAATCTCTGGACTGTGCACCCTAACCCTAAAATGACTTTGAACGTCAGCGAAACATCCCTGGGATATGGGTGTGTTGCTGCCCCGCTCCTGAATTTGCACTGCAACCGGCAAACACGCGACCCGGAGTTCCCGTAATAATAGATTAACTATTTTTTCTAGCTCGCTCTTACAGTCTGTTTTTACATGTTTACATAATTTTAGCCGAACCACGACAACCTTTCTGTAAAGCACATCTGTCTTTAGCTAGGAAGCAGATTTAGTGGGTAAATTTTGTTAAACAAAAACAAAACATAAAAGCCATATCGGAATTATTTTTTTTTCACGTTACCCAAAAAGCCTACACCATCCAACCAATCTATGTCAAGGTCAGATAACTTCCCGTATTGCCGCCCCGCCTCCAACGGCACTCACCAAATCTACACTACGTGCCATGCTCCCCCATGTTGCACAATGTTTAAGAACAGGTGAGCTCAAGTTTTGACAGCTTGACGAGAGATTACCCATGTTTATTGGCAAGAAAATTC
The DNA here is from genome assembly GCA_963931925.1 of Onchidella celtica. Taxonomy (NCBI): domain Eukaryota; kingdom Metazoa; phylum Mollusca; class Gastropoda; order Systellommatophora; family Onchidiidae; genus Onchidella; species Onchidella celtica. The sequence continues at coordinate 48,755,391 of OZ007575.1, read as the reverse complement.
AAACAAAAATGCGGGTATTTCTCCAAATCTATTTGGGTTTTGTTGTTTTTTTTTTCCTTTTATTTGTCTGTTGCTTCGCACCCGCCCAGTTTCTGAAAATAATATTCCTTTTTTTTTGGGGGGGGGGGGGGGGGGGGGGTATTTTTTTGGTTTTGTTTTTCTAAACTGATTTGTTATTACCTGCGGTCTTTTATTTTTGCAGCCACCCCCTTCCGTCGTCCCCACACCCCCCCCCACCCCACCCCACCCCCTAGCCCCTTTTTTTTTTTTCAGTTCCTGGCGTCTGACTGAAGTAATTAAGAAAAGCTGAATATGCTTGAATGATGAAGGCGAACACGGAATAAGGCGATCCTGGGTGTGAGAGGAGGGCAGGGCCTGGGGTATGGAATGTGAATGTTAAAGGTGTAGACAGTGGAGGGGGGGGGGGCGTAAGGGGGGGGGCGGGCAGAACTGGGGGTTATTTGGAGGGAGGGGGGAAGGGCGAGAGCGAAAATCTGGAGCCAAAGAAAAGAACACAATCAGATTATAGAGAGGCATAACATCTGGTTTTGGATTGTTTGTCTATTGCAAAGAACTACACACAGCCAAAAGTTGACTTACGCCAGCACAAATATGACTGAAGGTGTGGGTGGGCGCCAAGTGTGATAGAGATAAACACCCGGGGTTTACGGGGGGGGGGGGGGGTGGGGAAAGAATGTGGCAAGAGGTGGCTGGAACTAGGTCATGGAGAGAGAGAGAAAAAAGAGAAGAACATTAACAGACGTAAGGTATGCTGTAATGAAATAATGGAAATGAGAAAACATATTGCAGATAGACAGAGTGAGGAAAATGTGTAGCCCGATAGGGAGAAAACAAAAATTATCCTCACTGAAAGAAAGAAGGATATATTTTCAGTAACAGATTCTGAAGTAATTTCCCCACGTACCGTCGCTACAATTTTCACAAATGATATTGATGTATGTAAATGTATCTTTTGAAACAGTAACTAAGACAGGAAAGTTGTTAACATACGTATATTTAGTTAAAGTACTTAAATGCCAAGTCGCTGATTCAACAGACCATGCTCTATTGTTGGAACAGCCACCGGAAGAGCCAGCTGTTTTCATGGGAATAGGGGCAAGAAGGGGGTGGGGCAGGGAGGGAAGAAGCGCAGATAATAATTATACTGGTGGACACAATCCTAAAAGGAGAGGAAAGAAAAAGATTTTATTAAAAGAAAGAAAAAAAGAAAAGAAAAGTAAGCAATGGAAGGGATGAAAGAAATACAGAAACGGGAAATATACATGCAACAAGCGCTTAGTTATACATGCAACAAGCGCTTAGTTATACATGCAACAAGCGCTTAGTTATACATGCAACAAGCGCTTAGTTATACATGCAACAAGAGCTTAGTTATACATGCAACAAGCGCTTAGTTATACATGCAACAAGCGCTTAGTTATACATGCAACAAGCGCTTAGTTATACATGCAACAAGCGCTTAGTTATACATGCAACAAGCGCTTAGTTATACATGCAACAAGCGCTTAGTTGTACATCAAAATCGAAGACCAAAAAAAAAAATTAATGGAGACAGGAGTGAGGAAAGGGGCGACAACTGAGCGGACACAGAAAAAACTCTAAGCGAATGGATGAGATTGAATCACAAGATCTAAACAGGTTTGAAATCAGAATAGCTTGGGTCATTTCCCGCATGGGAATCTCCGGGAGCCTTGCATGAATGTCTCATAGACTGACTGCCATCACAGAGATGTGTTGTACAAGACATAATGTCCAAACATCAGCTTTGCCAATTACAGAGTGCGGTTGAAGGCACTGTGGTCGAACGTCCCAGCGAAAAGAAAAACTTTTTTCTGAAAGATGCCAGTCTGTGTGCGACAGACGAGACAGTCTAGCGGTTACACAGACAGACACATATTTATTATTTGCTCTTATTATTATTATGAATGGCAGAAAAAGCAATTATGGAAATGAAATGACAAAAGTATAGACAGAGGGGCGAAGAAAGCCATCATAATTTGGAAAATTGTCCCGAGCGTGAGAAGGGAAATATCGATTGACGGAAGAAGTTATAAACACTCTCAGAAATTGATAGACGAAATATCAAAAAGGCACGAATGAGCAGATCTACAGCTGGGGTTTTCTTGACATCAGAAGAATACAGTAAAAAACTTGCAGGAGGAGAAGAAATGTAAACAGTTAGATGGATATTTCAAGCTGATGGACAGACAGGTATTTCTAGAACCAGACAGATTAACCCAGAAGCAGGCATTTTCTCTGAAGATGGGTAGATAATCTTTCATATACGGAACATTTAGATTTACTAAGAGTTGCGTTTTAGAGGTAACCTCCCAGTGTAACGCCGAGCAGAAATTTTCAATTTGATAGTAATTTAAACTCTCCAAAATAGTAAAAGGGATCAATCTTTTCTAATTACCAGGGTTATTTTGCAAACTTCCACTTTACCAATTAGAACCTTTTATCGTGACTTTACATCATTTCTAATCAAGAATGCCTGGAATGGCCCTGTTGTAGAGAAATTTACATAACAACCAGCAGACCGATATTCGACGAGATAATGGCAGTAGACACACAGACAAAGGCGAGAGTCGGGACAATGCATGATGCAACAAGAGGCCTTGGCGCAGTTCCTAGCATGATAAATACAAGGTGTACACGGCAGAATGGGAGGATGTTTACTGCTTGAGAGAAAGAGGAGTTATCACCTCTACTTATCACACATTCCTGAGCCAGGCTATCCTTCCGTAGTGTTACTGCTGATTGCATACGAGACACCCCTGCGCCTCTGCCGCACACCCATCCACCCAACACTTACTCGTACCCGACACTGTTGACACCAGCCTACCTGAAGAGCGAGTTCAGACTATCGGTAATACCCTGACAGTTTAATGCTGTGATGACGGGTTAAACATAAGTACCATGACGATAAAAGAGAGGCGGAGGCCTGCTGAAAGACAGATAGGGTGTGAAGGGAGGAATAGATAAATGAAAGAAGACACCAGAAAAGAATTTGTGTGAACAGACACACTCAGACTATCCTGGTAAATGGAATTGAAACCAGGCCAGACCGTCTAACGCAGATATTAGACAGACAATAGATAGAGGAGTCAATAGATGCCAAGAGATGATACCCACTCTCTCCCTCCCCCTCTTTCTCCAACCGTGTAATGGGGAAGACGCAAAGAACACTGTAAAGGATAACATCATTAACTCTTTCCCTGCCTTGCGCGAAGCAGGTTCAATATCTGACAGATGGAAGCATAATTCATAATTCTAACTTTGTTTTCTTTCACAATAGATCCGAGTTCAAATGTTAGAAATTTGAAATACGATGAATCATAATGCCAAAATATAAATAACGCAAACCTAAAGACACGAGGACAGACACGAATGAGCGTTTGAAGTTTCCGACAGAAAAAAAGCATCCAAGCAAACCACAGTAACAAGTGAACGTCAAATAGAGTGAGAAATGATTGAAGGAAGAATACAAAATAAGATATACAAAAAAGGGGAACTTTAAGGATGGACAGAGGAGCGGATAAAATCTTCTCAGAGAGAAAGAGCGAGACTGAGAAAAAGAGAGGGACAGATAAAGACAGAGACAAACAGAGAGACAGACGGACAGAGAGAGACAAGAGAGAGAGGGGGCGGGGAGGGGGGGGGGGGGCAGAAAGTGGAAATGTATAAAAGAAACAACAATCAGACAAACGTAACCTGGAGCAAGAATGAGTGAGAGACGAACACAAGTTTAGGACCGACAGGTTCAAAATGAAAGACAAATTAACTTTACTCTTCACAGCCAGAGAGAGCGAGAAACTTTTTGCGTTTATCAGTGGTGAGTTATTTGTGCTCTCCTTGAGACTCATCCCTCCCCGAGACTCAATCCCTCACCTTCTAGATTTCTCCAGACTGCCACCTTCAGCCGTGCAGCAGACGGCAAGCCAGCTTTTGGTGACCTCTTTGCTCTAACCCAATGGTTCTCAAAGTCAAAATGTGACACCCGGACTTGGGTTCCAGCCTCGCTGGGCCCCACAAATATTCTGCGTTGTTTTTTTTTAATATTTCTGAAATCCCAGGTCATTTTCCCCCTCTTGGTATCCTATTTGTCATCAATTCCTCCCCCATTTTGAATTTTTATCTAATTTTTTTTTTCAGTATATTTGTTTTTCATTTGATATAGATATACAATGTACAAAGTCTTTGCCAGTTTGGAGTTCCCCTTTTGACTGAAATTCCTCCCAAAGTCTTCTCCTGGCAAAAAATTCCTCCCTTTCGATTTGAAATTCCTTCCCCAGGAGCCAAACGCCTTCCATATGAGAAGATCTGCACTAACATGATAGACCATAGCGCAAAGACAGCGCTACAGGGGCGAACCACGAGCGACAATGCCGGCAGATGGTCGGCCACTTACTAAAAGAAGGTTCTGCGGAAAACCTCCATCATACGATATTTATTTCAAGAAGGATGAATAATTTATCTTCCTTTCCTGATAACAGTTGTTTTTGTTGTTGTTTTTTTTAATGGAAACAAAACTGGGAGGATGAAAATTGCTATGCCTTCAAGTTGACTAAATTCACAACTCTGCGGGCATGAGTGCACCACTAATAGAATACAAGTTGCATTTTCTCAGTGGATTTTCCCTAGTCGTACTGATGTGAACTTTGCTCTGTTGTCATGGCAGCAGTCAATGTTTATAGTTGTGGAGATTCATAAGAAATTATCTCTCCTCCATCATCCTCCCCCACTTGTCTTCTGTTTTTGTTTCTTTGCTTGCGCCCATGCCCCCCCCCCCACAACCCCCTCCCAAAACATCAAATGTTCCGATATCTTTTTTTTTTTTTTGTTAATATTTGCCTCCGGCATTGCTGGCAAAGAAAATTATGGGAATTCACCAGTTCACTCAATGCTGCAGCGGAGCACCTGAAACTTTGAAATAAACCTTTTGTGTTCGCTTAACAACACAGAGCGTTTATGAAAGCTAGTGATTAATTTCAACAATGCCTCTGAGAGACCAGGAACACATGAGAAGGAAAAATAAACATTTCTGAAAAGAAAAAAATGAACACTTGGAAGGCGAAAAAAAAAGAAAAAAAGTACTGTCAGAGACACACTGGTTCCCAAGGAATAAATTAGCATCCGTCTTTTCAGCAGCATCAACAATATGGCAATATTTAAAAAGCAAGCAGGTGAATAGACAAAGCTATGAAATTGCATTAATTTCATGACAAAAACAACGACTGTTCCTAGAAATGGCTTTAAAAGTTAATGAAACACACAATTCAACTTTAAGAATTTCGTCATAAGCCAAAATAATCAGTAGCTCACAACGTCGCATAATCTGAACTAGACCCGCAGAGCATGGCTGGATCGAATCCCTGTTAGGCCAGCCGTCAACTAACTTTAGCAATGTCTTTGTTGTTTAAAACGGATACTTGAAGTCTGACGTAATGTTGAATGTTGGGAAAATACAATAGTGTTATGGTGACATCTTTGTCATTTCCCCCATAGGATCCAGTACGGTCTTAGAGACAGAGACAATTATAGTACGCGTAGTATTGTCCCTCTAGAAACACATTACCCTAAAATTCCTTCTTTCCCTGAATGCCATCATATTTTGTCAATGCTGCTTGGGAAAAAAAAATGTTAACAAACGGAACGTAAAAACGTTGGTTGTTGAATTTCGTCCGCAAATTTTTCCAGTTTTATTTTGGCTCGTAAACTTTTTACCACAGGACGGCCCACAATTTGCTCTGCATCCACAAAAACAAAGCAATTTCCACGAGAGCGTGTTTAACTTTGAACAGCTACAAGAGTGATAGTCCCTCCAAACTCCCACTCCATGCACAGACTAATAAATGAACCAGACTGGATGATCCCATTGTGTGACGTCACAAAACAGCGAAAGGTCATGAACCATCCGCCATATTAGGTTTAAGGTAGCGACCGACGCTTCAGCATAGCTACAATTTTGAATGACACCATTTTGACGCGCCTACTGAACGCGGAAGTTTGGTTCCGCACCAAGAAATTAATACATGTACAACCAATCTTGACAAATGAAAAGAAATTTCTACTGCAGATAGAACTAGAATCGGAATTTCCCGAGCGGCTGCCATGTTGGTTATACAGTCGTCGCTCGGGAAATTCCGTAAAAAAACGACACAGCCCGAAGCTCGTGTTTCCAGTCTGGTTAATTCATTAGTCTGTGGTCTATGCCACTCTTTTTCTTTTCCGTTTTCAAAAATAAGATGACATTTGAACGTTGTGAAGTCTGACAGTGATTGTGAAGTCGCAAGAAGCTGTTTTGAAATTATTTTCTTATCTTCCTCAACAAAATAAAAACTAAAAATGTGCATCCACAAACAGTCAAGCTGGAAAATATAGTCAGTTATAATGGTATTCCGTCTACTACTGACTGCATGATAATGCAAAAGGTTTGGATGAAATTATAACATATTTCTTGCCAGAGAATTGAACCTGGGAATTGGTTTTGGCAGCGTACCAGACAAAAAAAAAACCAAACATAAATCTATATAATGTAACAATAGACTCCTGTTTGTTGGGCGATTGCTCTGTGAGATAACAAATCTCTCCATTTTCACGACTGAAATAGGTGAATTTACACGAAGATTGTTAGACCTAGCCCCCCATGTAGATTTTGAAGTCTACGGACAATTGCCAGGGAACGCAGATTTCCCAAGACGATTGTGAAATTAGTGAACAGGTAATCTACTGAGTGTTGGCAGCACTGTGCATTTTCCTTAGACGTCTGCATGGGAAGCAAGAACATTGTTATTAGAAATGTAAGCTGGCCTGAGACTGAGAGGGGTGTGAGGCTGGGAAAGATTAAAATAACTAGGAATGTAGCGTAGCCAAATTGTGAAGTTTAAAAGCCTGCTCCAGACTTGTGGTTTGTAGTGGGATGAAAGTCCCCCATTCATACATGACAAATATTTCCATGCAAACAAGACCAAATTACCTTGTACAAACAAGACAAGAGTTCCCAATACAAACAGACCAAGGTCCCCTACACATGCAAGTCAAAAGTCCCTTACACAAATAAGACACAAATTCCATGTACAAGCTAGACAAACGCCCCCCCCCCCCTCATTCAGACAAGATAAAAAGCCACACTTGTCATGCTTTTGCCAGAGAAGGCGTATTAGAATATCATGCCAAGTTTTTTACGGCCTTTGGAAAACCAAATTTCACAAGGCAAAAAAAATACATCCGGGCATTCATCTGATCACCAGCCGCCTAATTCTAATCTTTCAAACTACACCCCCCCCCCTCCCTCCCCACCCCCGACCCTCTCCTTGAAATTATCCATCCTCGGGAAACAAAATAAAACACAGCCTTTCTTCTTTTTCTTTCCTAAAGGTCTGAATAGATTTGCCAGGAAATATGTAAATTATACAGAAATTATGCAAGCCTTCAGGTTTTTGTTGTTGCTTTTTTTTTTTTTTTAAACTTTGAACGTCTTCAAGCAAATTGTTAATTATGTGCCCAGCAAAGACAGCTCTGTCGCTCAGAAAATGGATTTGAATACGCCAGAGTGACCTCACTGGGAAGATGAACAGAACTAGCTTTCAGAGAAAGAGTATAATTATAACTTGCTAATTTTCAGCGCCCCTTCTCTCCCCGTCCAACTGGACACAACCCCTGCCCCCTAACACTAACACACACACACACACATGCTTACACACACACACACACACACACACACGAGACACCGCGGTGTAGAGGCAATGTGCTTGCTTCTCATGCCGAAGGTAACGTGTTTCGAATCCCGGTCGGTGCAGGCAGGTTGGAATTTTAGGATTTTTGTCATATTTTTCTGTCTCTGATCCTACGGTAAGTATTATCGAGCACCTGGTCTTCTCGAATAAGGAGGAAAAAAAATCTCGGAGGGCCCGTGTGCACGTTGCACACCTTAAAGATACCTTGGCAGTTGGAAATTGAGAAGAGCATGCCGAACAGGTTCCTGCCCGGGGAAAATTAAATAAAATTTATCCCTAAGACTCCCTGCCATCCCCCACCACTCCCCACAATAAAAATCTCGTGGCGACGACGTGTCTACTCCACTTGTAACTATAGGCTGCAGTGACACAAAGGGAAAATTTCCCAAATTTGATTAAAGAAGTATGCCAAATACAGATACAAACATAATAAATCTCCAAAATAACCAGATACATACATGAAGAAACACAGCAAAAGAATATAATCATGATAGAAAGTGAGAAGATTACATGGAAGCGTGCAAAAAGAAAGTTGATAATGAAAAACGCCAGCATGAAAGGATGGTCTGGCTCGATTAAAGGAGGACACACAAACACGCACACACGCACACATACACCATACTAACATATACACACTAGAGAGACACAATACTATATATATATATAATACTAGCTGAGTTCCCGGCCCTGCCCGGGATAAATCGATTTATTAGTTTCAGTTCTGGGTGATTATTATGGACCTGCTTCATTTTGCCTGTTCCTTTAGCTTTATTTTTATTTTTGTTTGTTTCTTTGTTTTTCGATACGTTTTACTGCTCTCCCTTTGCGCGTTGACGTCCTGCGCGTTCCGCCAGCATCCGTCAAATGGCTATGATTTGCGCACGGGTTAGTTTGTTTGCACATCGCAGGAAGTGATAACGTCATGTGTTAATGAAAAAGAAATATTATAATATTTTCCTAGGCATATTGAAAACACAAACCTGTACTTTTGCCCTGCAGCGTCAATCTCCCAATTCCAGACCCGATCTTTTTCCTGGTCTAGGCACATTGAGAACACACATACAAAGTTTCATACTTGGTCTTGATAGTCTTAGAACTCAATCTCGTCATTCAAACCAGTCCTAACCGGAAGTTGTTTTGTGAGTGTGATACAGTCTATACCGGAACCAATCTTAGTTACATTAATTTGCCGAAAAAATAGACCGAACGCCAATATGTCGCAACCTAGAAACTAATACAAACGTTCTGCGAGTTATTAATTATTTTTTTATTTTCTGTGCCGGGGACACGACGACAGTCTATACTAAGCGTTGTATAAAATCTGAGGGCCACCGAATCAGCATTAACAGAGGAGTAGCGAAAGGCGCGCTGCAATTGTCGTAAGGTTTCACTTTTATTACTATAGATATACAGAAAAAATAATTTAAAAAAGAATACGTAAATGTAGGGTTTCAGGAGGGCTAGGCATAAACTTAAAATGTTGCATAAAATAATGTAATATTTTGGTATTTCGTTACTTCTTAATCCCATGTGGGAAATTTGCCCTAGTGTCATTGCAGTCCAGTTATACCTGGAGCGACCACGTTGTCGCCACAGTGCAGAGCCGGTAGGGGTTTGTTTTATCGTGTGGGTGGGGGGAGGAGGGGAGGGAGGGGTAGGGATACGGTTTTATTTGATTTTGCCAGGGCAGGGGGTTGTTCGGCCTGCCTGCTCTTCTAGATTTCCAACTGCCAAGGTATCTTTAACGTGCGCAACGTGCACACGGGCCCTCCGAGTTTTCCGTCCTTATCCGAGAAGAATAAGCTCTCGATTCTACCTACCATAGGATCAAGGACATGAAAATATGAGAAAAATCCTAAAATTCCCAAATGTCTGCACTGACCGGGATTCGAACCCTGTACCTCAGGCGGACACCTTGCCTCGAGACCATCGTGTGTATCGAAAAAACCCCAGAGTTAGGGAGTAACAACAACAATAAAAAATATGTAATAAATTTCAAAGTAATTAAAAATGAGGGGAAAAAAAGCGGTCTGGATAGAAAGAGTTCAAGCGTTCAGGAATTGGAAGCTATTTATAAATATAAACTTAACACAACTTCTTACAGCTCGCAACAGATGTTGAGTTTATATGTTAATCTGCTGCTGAGAAAATTCATCTGCTGACCGAGATAGTGTTTCACAGATGTTGACTGTCTATTGGAGTGGTCATGCCGATAACGCATTACAGTGGTAAAAAGACAGAGAAATTTGAGGTCTCCTGTCTTTAGTGTCTTAATTCTCCCCCCCCCCCCCCTCCACCTCCCTCTCTTTTTTTCTTTTGTTCTTCCTTTCATTCTCTCTCATTTTCTCTGACCCTGTCTGCTTCTTTCAATGTCTGTCTCTCTGTCTATCGCTTTGACTCTCCCTGTGTCTATCTATCTATCTATCTATCTATCTATCTATCTATCTATCTATCTATCTATCTATCTATCTCTATCTATCTATCTATCTATCTATCTATCCATCCATCCATCTATCTATCTATCTATCTATCTATCTATCTATCTATCTATCTCTATCTATCTATCTATCTATCTATCTATCTATCTATCTATCTATCTATCTATCTATCTATCTATCTATCTATCTATCTATCTATCTATATCTATCTATCTATCTATCTATCTATCTATCTATCTATCTATCTATCTATCTCTATCCATCCATCTATCTATCTATCTATCTATCTCTTCTCTCTCTTTCTCTCTTTTTCTCTTTATCTCTCTCTCTCTCTCTTTCTCGTTCTCTCTCTCTCTGTATCTCTCTTTGTCTCTCTATCTCCCTCTCTCTCTCCTCTCCCTCTCTCTCACCCTCTCTTTCTCCCCCCCCCCCCCTCTCTCTCTCTCTCGCTCTCCCTCACTCTCCCTGTCTGTCTCTCTCATTGTCTCTTTCCAGACTCTTAAGGCACATGGTATTAAATCATTAGTAAACGGTGTTCCATAAAATTCCCTGCACTTGTAGGTTGTAAAAAAGTAACGATTCCACCAGCTCCTACCATGGCCCACCCCCATCCCCTCTACCCCTTGGATTTTTTCAATTTCATTTCAATAAACTTTCCTCCAGGAGACAAAGACTAGGCAGAAACGAAAAATTAAAATCCCGGACATGATAGATGAAAGACATTTATATATATCCCTTCCTACATTCAAATGATAACTTTTTTTCATAATCCTAAGCAGGAATTTTGTTGAATCAATGTCAGAACGACGGCCGCTGCTGATCTAAAACATCTTCACTCCTAAATGGTTTTTCTTCTTTTTGTAATGATTTTGTTCCCTTATAATTTATCTTCAATTGTTGTTTTCCCCTTCTTGGATTCCACAGATGTCTAATTGAGGGTTTCAAGATAATGTCCGAGGAAGAGTACTGCCGCACAGAGGTATATAATTATCGATAGAGAGTTATTGATTTCCTAACTTAGAAACGTGGAAACCGTCAAAGGTCTGAATTAATCCTGCCTCTCTCTCTCTCTCTCTCTCTCTCTCTCATCACTTGTCGCCCCCCCCCCTTCCAAAACACACACTCATCCCTCCATCCCCCACCCTCCACCATCTCCACATACGTTGTGTTTAGGTCATCACGTCCACCATCTGCACATACGTTGTGTTTAGGTCATCACGTCCACCATCTGCACATACGTTGTGTTTAGGTCATCACGTCCACCATCTGCACACACATTGTGTTTAGGTCATCACGTCCACCATCTCCACATACGTTGTGTTTAGGTCATCACGTCCACCATCTGCACACACGTTGTGTTTAGGTCATCACGTCCACCATCTGCACACACGTTGTGTTTAGGTCATCACGTCCACCATCTGCACACACGTTGTGTTTAGGTCATCACGTCCACCATCTGCACACACGTTGTGTTTAGGTCATCACGTCCACCATCTGCACACACGTTGTGTTTAGGTCATCACGTCCACCATCTGCACACACGTTGTGTTTAGGTCATCACGTCCACCATCTGCACACACGTTGTGTTTAGGTCATCACGTCCACCATCTGCACATACGTTGTGTTTAGGTCATCACGTCCACCATCTGCACATACGTTGTGTTTAGGTCATCACGTCCACCATCTGCACATACGTTGTGTTTAGGTCATCACGTCCACCATCTGCACATACGTTGTGTTTAGGTCATCACGTCCACCATCTGCACATACGTTGTGTTTAGGTCATCACGTCCACCATCTGCACACACGTTGTGTTTAGGTCATCACGTCCACCATCTGCACACACATTGTGTTTAGGTCATCACGTCCACCATCTCCACATACGTTATGTTTAGGTCATCACGTCCACCATCTGCACACACGTTGTGTTTAGGTCATCACGTCCACCATCTGCACACACGTTGTGTTTAGGTCATCACGTCCACCATCTGCACACACGTTGTGTTTAGGTCATCACGTCCACCATCTCCACACACACGTTGTGTTTAGGTCATCACGTCCACCATCTCCACACACGTTGTGTTTAGGTCATCACGTCCACCATCTCCACACACGTTGTGTTTAGGTCATCACGTCCACCATCTCCACACACGTTGTGTTTAGGTCATCACGTCCACCATCTCCACACACGTTGTGTTTAGGTCATCACGTCCACCATCTCCACACACGTTGTGTTTAGGTCATCACGTCCACCATCTCCACACACGTTGTGTTTAGGTCATCACGTCCACCATCTCCACACACGTTGTGTTTAGGTCATCACGTTAGGAAGTTTCGCTGCCATTGGCATTTTACACCTCACTTTTTTCTTGTGTTTATTTTTCTTCTTCTTCTTTCTTTTTATTTTTTCTAGTAGGGAAAACTTTTTTAGAATTTAGCCCGGGCGGCGACCTTATTCGGCCTGCATCTTCTTGACATTTTTAACTGCCAAGGTATCTTTAACGTCAAGATAAACTAATCACTAGAGAAATGATGAATTTAACTACGAGGGCAGACTGGTTATGAAAGTACGTGGATCAGACCACTCATGAATCTGTGTCGGCAACAGACAGGACAATGGTCTCAAGTCTGAGCCATAGCAAGATTAAACCTGGCCCTTCGGGCAGTACTGTTGCCTGAGTTCACTGGGTTCCCACACAAATTTGGTAAATTGTTCAATATTGTAAGTGTATTGCACTCGTTTGAATGAGTGTTTTGTTTGTTATGTGTGTTTTTTTTGTCGCTTGAAAGTTTAAAAGTACCGAGGGGTTGATGTTCTTGAAAAGCGTGTAGGAAGAGAGCCAGACCAGATTTTGGGTGCTGCAAGGAAAAGTCGAGTTACATTGTAACACGTGCTAGGATGGGATAGCATCTACTTGGCTTCTACAGAATTTCATATATTATTATATTAGTTTACATCCAGTGTTGCCGCAGGGCACAGCTGTGGAATTAGGATTGAAGGGAAGATAGTGGTATTGAGAGAGAATTCCTGAGATATACAGAGTGAAGGTGGTTGGTGGGCACTTCTGGTAGGATCTCATGGTGCCCTATCACTTCAGCTGTATTCTGTCTATCGTCCTGCTTTTTCGTAACGCATTGTGACTGTAGCATCTGCGGGCTACCCCTATTCCTTCCCCGTTTCTTGTTATACTGGTGACTGAGCATGTGTTCACTTCTTTTTTCATTTTATTGTTGACGTTCGCCAGAGTGAACTTGCCCTCCCTTCCTAGTGAGTAGTTTTTTTCCTCTCTCGTTTGTTGACCCTTTTCTGTAAGTATTAGTATATTCCTGAACGTTCGATAAAGGTGTGGAAGTAGATGTTTACGCCAGATTTGGCCTTGAGTGTTGTAACCTGGTGACGTATTGATACGTGATTGGTTAGTTTGTGTGTTTTGGGCGAGGGCAGAGGTTACGTTTATTTCGGGAACTTTCTATAGAAATACCTATATATATGGACCCATGTGAGTGGTTGGTCGGTGAGTAAGCGAGTTCTTTTCCTCGTGTGGCGTAGGATATTTACCTGTTCGTTGGTGCCTTCCTAGTATTTTATTGTTAAGATACAGTTGTTAAACTTTAATATTATTTAATCGATCGTCGGATCTCGTGTTTTTTATCCTACAGCTGTAATAGTTTCGTTTTCTAAAGGGTTGTAGTTACACCAACTAACTCCCCCCTACTATGACGTGCTAGAACAACCTCAGCTGTTACAGTGACCATAGTCGTGTCCACCTGCTTTCTTCAAACTCAAGCTGAGACATGACGAAGGGCGAAAACTAAACTTTGACAATAGCATGGAGGGTGTAAAATTGCTGGAACTAGTGACAAAGTTGATGATCTTCCTGTCTTTATCACTATCACTAAGCATTTTCTTATGTTGTCATTTTGACCTCATTTCTCCTGTAAAAGATTTCTCGAGATGTGCAGGCCCTGCGGCAGGCCAATGTAGCCAGAGTACCAGGATACATATCCGCGAAAAGAACTAAAATTCATTTGCAGCAGAAATGAAACCGTAAAGCTGGCTTTTCATCTGTGCGGAAACGGAAACGTCAAAAATTTTTCAAGTAGTGAAATAGAAAGAATGTTTTCATTTGTATGGGAAGGCCGTTTCCTTACACATGGAAACAATCTTTTCTTTTACTACTTGATGGATTTTTGACGTTTCCGTTCCCATTTCCGTTTCCGTACACATGAAAACACGGCTTAAGTATATCTATCGTAGTGGGTGAAATAGGAAGGAAAAGGGCAAGGTGGGGGTAGCTGTTAACCTTGTCGAAAGTCTTTATCTCAGGAACCTCACACTTCGAATGTTCCAGCATTTCAGTGCACCCACAGATACGAGAATTGATAAGATAAGACAGCTAGTGTTTTCAGTGTGCACAGATTTCGCACCGCCACCTAGCGGCAAAGGCGCGGAAGTCGTGAAAAGTGCCGTATTTTACAAAGTCAAATAGTGAAAATCTTGAATTTTGTTCACTGTTCAGCTATCGTTATAGGCCTTGATTGACGGCACTTATTGTGGAATTATAATCTTCAGTGGCTGTGAGAAAACTTTCTTTTTTTTAGTCACAGTAGCATAATTTTGCATCATATATTTACTATTACTTGTAACTGCCCCATTCTTCGAATGGTAAAAAAACAAAGCTCACCACCCCAGACCGAAAGGAATCAGCACAAAGACATTGATGTCGAGACACTTTGGCAATTGGGTCATCCACATAAAATCGGCGATCAATAGATAGATAGGATAGTATTACAGTAGTACACAGTAGTACACAGTAGTGCACAGTAGTGCGGACTGGGCATTTTTCATGGGCTCATGTGTTCGTAAAAAGTGATCTAAATATTTACGCACAGTTTTCTTGGTATGAATGAATGGCACTCACCTCATCTGTATAACACTATACTCGGTATCACTATCAAAGTTTTCTTGGCGTGGCTGGATCGTGAACTCTAAGTTTACATTTCCGGTAAGAGGCGGAAATGACGAAATTGACGGAAGTACATTATCACGTCGTATTCGCAATCATGAATTGATAGCTGATAATTATAACTGAATTTCTGGGAAAAGTAAAGAGTTTCGGGGAAAGATGAGCTCGACACGTACAGGCTTAATAAATTTTACATACATGTGCCAAGTCTCATTTCTCTACGTTGCGTAGCAAAAAAGCCTTTGCGGTCGAAAAGTTGGGCCCAAGCTCCATTATTATATGATATCAGACATTTTTTTCATACTATACGCCATGGACCCCGCCCCCGATCAGCGCTCAAATTGTGTGCAAGGTTTTATTAGTGGTATGAAAAAGAGAGTGTCTCATCTTATCGTTTCTCGTATCTTTGGTGTAACTACGTCAAATACTCATGCTTTCAGTCCTGCTGTAATTTTAAAGCTGTATGGGGTCATCTATAGAGTAAGCACCCCCCTCCCTTTCATGTAGGTTCATCATACTTTTGGCTTCACCCGCCCCCCACCCCATCCTCCACGAAGTGTATGGCCATTACAATGGTGAACCTCAACGCTGAAGCCTTCATGGTCTATGACGTAAAGTGGCATTTTACATGGACTACTTCGCTGTTGTTGTTGCTGTTGTTGTTTTTGTTGTTGCTGTTGTTACCTTAGAACCCCTTTCCTGCCCCCTTTGTCAAACATAGATCTTTCGGGTGTACATACTTTACGGATATCCCCTACGTGAACTAATCCCCTCTACATGGGCAGACAAAGATTGCCTTAGGTTATAAATTTGCCACATGATTGAACGGTCTGGAGTTGTACGGTAATTGGGGATTGGCGTTGTTGTTGTTGCCCGTCGTGATTGATGGCGGCGCTTCTGTTGACCTGTAACCTCTCGCCGGCTGTAGGTGTTAATCTCCCGACCTGTTCTGTCCGTCAGTGGCTCACTAATTCGTGCAGTTGCTCACCGCGCCTCCCATCAGTTACTTCTGTCGCATACTGACTGATGCTCGTCAATGTTCTCCCTCGCTCTCACTTACATCTTGAATAATTGTTGCTAATTCATGACGCCGGCGGAGTGGCGCGGTGCTTAAAGTGTTTTACCAAGGTGTGAGAGACACCAGGTTTAAAGTTTTTGACCCGAATGAAAGAGATTCCACGATCAAATTCCGCTTGATGAAACCGAGGGGGGGGGGGGGGGGGGAGGAGTCCAAGTTAAGTAATTCCTTGCAGCTTTCTTTTTGTTTCAGTCACCCCCTCTTCGGAGGTCCCAGGAAGGGGGACTGGGGGTGGGGGGGGGGGTGGGAGGGTCTCATTGGACTGAAAAGGAGCGCAAATAAGCAACAAAGCAAATGAAAAACTTTGTTCATTGTGTCACTGACCAGGTTACCTTATGAGACCACTCCCTCTTTTCTTTTGTTTGTCCCATGCTCGTTCCTATTCTAGTCGCTTCATTGTTAGTACTCACCTAGTATTGTGCAAATCCATACAATACAATATGATATAATAATGGCCTATAGTGTAACCTGATATAAGCTCGCAGAAGATGATTAGTTGGTTATCTGGTGTATTTCCTTATGCTTTGATTTCCTTGTGTTAGAGTTAAGCTTATCCTCCTTGGCTCCCATACGGAGTCCGAGATCACTCCTTCATTTTGCTCTCTTACCCATTTTTTCTCGTTCTCTTTCCCATACTTTGACAGCCTCTCGGACTCGTGTTCTCATTATTCTACTGATTCTACAACTAGTAGTCCGATCAACCCACAGACTAATAAAATATACAGACTGGAAACACGAGCTTCGGGCTGTGTCGTTTTGTACGGAATTTCCCGAGCGGGGGCCGCATAACCAACATGGCCGCCGCTCGGGAATTTCCGATTCTAGTTCTATCTGCAGTAGAAATTTCTTTGTATTTGTCAAGATTGGTTATACATGTATTAATTTCTTGGTGCGGAACCAAACTTCCGCGTTCAATAGGCGCGTCAAAATGGTGTCATTCAACATTGTAGCTATGCTGAAGCGTCGGTCGTTAGCGTAAACCTAATGTGGCGGATGGTTCATGACCTTTCGCTGTTTTGTGACGTCACACAGTGGGATCATCCAGTCTGTATATTTTATTAGTCTGTGGATCAACCACCCCAGCTTCATTCATTCATTACGACAACAACAACGAACACAACCTCAGGAAATCACTTCAACAACAACTTCAGCAGCCTCAGTCATTCACTGTTACTACAACAACGTCATCTCCAGCAGGCTAGGTACTTACTTGGCAAGGATTCTGTTGGGAGGTTCTGTGTTCTCTCTCTGAAGTTCCTCCTCGAGTTCGTGTTCGATCTTCTCTACATAGCCGTGAGTTTTGGCCAGTACTAGTGTCTCCGCTACCAATGTCTGAAAGTAGATGGTGACAGCGATGGTCAGTTGGGTGATGGTGTAGTGTTATGTTATGACGGTGGTGGTGATAGTGGTGGGTGGTGGTGGTGGTGATGGAAATGGTGGTGGTGATGGTGGTGGTGGTGATGGTCATGGTGGTGGTGGCGATGGTGATGGTGATGGTTGTGGTGGTGGTGGTGGTGGTGGTGATGGTGGTGATTGTGATGGTGGTGGTGATGGTGGTGGTGATGGTGGTGGCGATGGTGATGGTATCGGTGGTGGCGATGGTGATGGTTGTGGAGGTGGTGATGATGGTGGTGGTGGTGGCGATGGTGATGGTGATGGTTGTGGTGGTGGTGGTGGTGGTGGTGGTGATGGTGGTGGCGGTGATGATGGTGATGGTGGTGGTGGTGGTGGTGGTGGTGGCGGTGATGATGATGATGGTGGTGGTGGTGGCGGTGATGATGATGATGGTGGTGGTGGTGGTGGTGGTGGTGGCCGTAGAGATTGGTGTGTTATTATTGGTGGTTGCTGAGGTAGATGATGGTCGAGAGAAGGTAGATGCCGATGACGCAAGCAAGGTGAGACGGCAAAGTCGTTTTTTTTTTTAATGGCCCTTAAATACTATGGCTTCGTGTCTTTAGTAACAGATTTTCTTCAGTTGCTGTTGTTGTGTCTGTTATTTTAGTGTTGTAGTTGTTTGGTGTTATTAGATTGTCCTTTTTTTTCTCTTGTTGATGCTACCACTGCTTTTTCTTCTTTCATTGTCCGGCTTGTTACCCTATGGAAAAAAAAAAAGGAGCGATTACTACATTCTGACACTTGTTTCATCCGCCAGATTTCTCACACAGAGCTCAAAGCTAGCGTATGAAGATAACATAATCCTTTGGCGGTTGCATGTTTTTAGCATGTCAGCTGAGAGATTATGTCAGGATTTATTTTGTTATAGCGAAGGTAAAACTAGATCAAGAGCAAGGTGGAAGATGATGTTATTTCTGTGATGTTAAGATTTCACCTCGTCGTCACTTCACTTCAGAACGGTTTGATGTGATCGACAAATACACCGCTCAAGTTCTAAGACGCGCATGAAGTAACTGGCGAAGGTCAAGAATAGGATCCTCTTGGATGTAATACGTAATCTGTCTATCTATCTATCTATCTATCTATCTATCTATCTATCTATCTATCTATCTATCTATCTATCTATCTATCTATCTATCTATTTATCTATCTATCTATCTATCTATCTATCTATCTATCTATCTACCTATCTATCTATCTACCTATCTATCTGTCTATCTACCTATCCAAACATTCAACCATCGGCCCATTATCCATCCATCCTTCCCCCTCCATTGTTTTCATTTGTTCTTCCGTCCTTCGTTCTATTTTTTTTAAGTATTTATTCATATTTCTTTTTATTCATTTATAAATATTCATTTGCTGTTTATTTATTGCCACTAATATTTTTACATTCAGTGATCTTTTCTGTAGTTCACAAAGTCTGAAAAAAACCAATCCATTTCGCAATTCTCTGGCTGACATTCCCTGAGAATCTCCCATACCCAGTAATTGTCCAGGTCGTATGACGTCTTAACCAGATCACAAAAAAATACGCCCAGATGTAGGCGGAAAGACCACAATATTTAGTTCATAAAATAAAACAAAATCTAAAATACCAAAGACTGAAAAAGGAGCAACTGTTTTTTGAAAACCCTAACATTTTCTGCCACATGACACTGCAGATTCCAGTTTCAAGGAAAAGAGCGTAAGTCTTGCCCCTCAAAAAAATTTACAGGAACAGAAGAAAATCTTTGGATTTTGAGTTGAGGGAGGAGAAGGAGGGCATGGTAGTAGGAGAGGAGGAGGTACTACATTGTTTAACGGCGTTTGTATAAGTGAGTTATCTTTTTTTTTCTTTTTTTTGCTCTGGTTTACAACAGCATTCATTGTCTTAGAATTTCAATACAACAGGATGCACGTTTCAAGAAATGAGTTATGACATTCTTGTATGACAGTCGTGTTTCAATGCAGCAAAAAAACTGACGTAAATTACATAGAGTGAAAGGGCGCAAGTACAAAATCTATGCGTTTAACAAATTGCTGTCTTTACGGAGAACCAGTTTCCAGAGTAGGCGTGGGATATGGATTAGAAGTGGCCCGACAAAATAGGTACGAGGAGGGGGAGGATGAACAGTAGAGGGTGTGGTGTGGGGGAGGACGAAGAGACATTTAGCTGAGGGTGTGGTTTTAGGAAAAGTGAAAATGGGAGAAGGGATGGGTTCCTCGTGGATCGGGGGATCAATGTCAACAAGGAATTGTTAGCTCTTCGGCTGCTGACTTGACAAGAACATGTTGCGATTCCTATGGACAATAAACATGGCGCCATGATCATTAATTAATGGCTGTTGTTACTTGTACCTACGTATCCCAAGTGTTTTGCGCTATTGGCACGTACGTTTGTGTACCTATCCCAATTCCCATCCTTATCCTCAACACTAAATCTTATCGAATCCCCAACCCTGATGCCCCCTATCCTTTCAATAAAAAAAAACAACAGGAGGAAAACAAAAACAAAATCTGAAAGAATAATTAATAATAATTAATTAAGACTGTTGTTAGGAGCATTTCGGGAGGAGCTCACTGGCTGTGGAGTCATAAAAGGCTTTAAAATACGTACCTATGGCGCAGAAAAACCTTGGGGGACTTACTTACTTGTAACAACATTTTAAATTAATATCTATGAGAGCTAGATCGCTCTGTCTATCCACAGCGTATTCCAGATGCCACTCTCGGCATCTAATTGGCATTGAAACAAGCAGAATAGACCAGAAGACTAAAAAGTTGCCAAGGAAAGTCACACCTACACAAAGCTTTGTTTTCGGTCAGATCGCTTTTTGAGAACTTTGGCTCTAGACCAACGTGTCCTCCGACAAAGAATGTTTTTGCCCAGCGAATTCATACCGAGCACAAAATAGTTGGGTAACCACTCTATTTTATGACAGTGACATTCTAAAAATTCCAATAATCCTGAGCAACGTTCTATGCACATCGTGAGTTTCTCCTTCCAGAACAAAGAAAAAATATTCGACGATATTCATATAACATGAAATCGATGCAGTATATTATTCACCCGTCCATTTCTATATATAACCCAAGCAAGACTTTTTTCTTTCTTCAAACTCAAATGGTAATTCTTAGTTCCGGACACTGGCAGCGGATCAATACATTTTCATTCAATCGGCTTGCATTTCCCCATAATATACATGCGCGGTGGTAAATAGTGCGGCGTGAAATCTTCTTTACTGCTTGGCTCCTTTCGTGATCATAGATAATGTTATTTCGGATGTTTTCGTGAACTGCCGTTTTATGTATGACGACTTCTTTCTCTTGGTCACCTTACTGCCAATCAAAACAGACACCCGTGGATCAATCATAATAAATTCTCCAGAGAAAGTGTCAAATAGATCAGTGTATCCAAAACCATTGGGGTAAGGGAATTTTCGGAAAAAGGTCTCAGATTTCATGGAACCCGGGTACAAAGTAGATAATAACATTGCGACATTGGATGTGTTTGTAGTGAATGAGTTTCCAGAAGTACAGCTCACGATTTATTTCTCGGTTTCTCGCTCCTGCGGCTCGGATTTGCCTGAAATTTTGCAGGTGCCTTTCTTTTGACAAGTTAAAAAGTTCTTTTTTTTCGATTTGGAGACTTGAGATGGTGGGGAAGTACTTTGTTGAGTTTGCTTTATGTCACAAATTGACTACCTCCAATCCGTCATTTTCACGAACACATGAACGCATAATATCATCATTTCCACCTTGCCGTCAAATAAGTCATTTTAATATCTTTTGAGTTATGATGTTAAAAGCAAACCCCCAAAAAAGCTCAATCAAATCTCCAATCTAAATTATAGAGGTGAATGAAAGCCAAATAAGTTACTCGCTCTTTAATCTAAATATTCCAGGGTTAATTGTACATTCATAGTTACAGACAGAAACATACATACATATGTGCCTAATCACACACACACACACTGTATCTGTACCAGTCCTCAAGATTACTTCCTACATAAAAGGAATCTACCACCCACCTATCTATCTATCTATCTATCTATCTATCTATCTATCTATCTATCTATCTATCTATCTATCTATCTATCCACCTATCTATCTATCTATCTATCTATCTACCTATCTGTCTATCTATCTATCTATCTATCTATCTATCTACCTATCTGTCTATCTATCTACCTATCTGTCTATCCATCTATCTACCCATCTATCTATCTATCTATCTATCTATCTATCTATCTACCTATCTGTATATCCATCTATCTACCCATCTATTTATCTATCTATCTATCTGTCGTCTATCCGTCAGTCTGTCAATTTATCTATAATTATATATTATTTTAATCTATCAGTCTGTCTTACCCCCCCCCCTACCCCCACCCCCACCCCACCCCTACATCCGTCCCTCCGTCTGCATTGATTGATAATACATCTATCTTTTATTTTATCTATCAATCTACAATAACAAAAAAACATAAAACGTCATAACTCGTATTAAAACATTATACCATCCGACATTATCATTTCCAGGTTTCTGTCCCAACCTTTATAGAACGCGAAATAAATACAATGAACATTGACTTTCATCAATTGAAGAACCTCTGAATTTGATATTTCAACCCCTGCAATTTACCAGTTTGCATATTTCCCAATATAGAATAGCGCATTGGTAGCTAATGGAGCTCAAGCCTTATGAGAATGGTCGTGCTGAAATGTCAGATAAAGGTCACAAGTTATTCGCTACTTTACTTGACGGTGATGGAATATTAGCCATCCTGTGGTTATTGTGGTTGTCGCCTTTGTTGTGCATGTTTTGCATACAATATATCTGTATGGTTTTTCTTTTTATGAAATATTTAGAAATGTGCACTGGCAATGTGTTCATTTCTTTATTTCCTCACAGAGATTTTGAAATGGGAGATCGATCGATTGATCGATCGTTAGACAGATAGATAGATGGATAGACAGATAGATAGATAGACAGACAGACAGACAGACAGAGAGACAGACAGACAGATCGATGGATGGATGGATAGACAGATAGATAGATAGATAGATAGATAGATAGATAGATAGATAGATAGATAGATAGATAGATAGATAGATAGATAGATAGATAGATAGATAGATAGATAGATAGATAGATAGATAGATAGATAGATAGATAGATAGATAGATAGATAGATAGATAGATAGATAGATAGATAGATAGATAGATATTGCATAACCCCCAACCCCCAACCAGAACATAATTATGTGGCACTATTGCGCGCTCCAGATCCCACCCCAATCGATACCACTAAAGATCGATACTTCTTCGAGTTATGAAAAGAAACAAGAGGCCTTGGCAGGCAAATATTTGATAATATAAGGAAACAAATGGGTGAATTATTCAATACAGGCCAAACACCAGACTGTAAACTGGATGGAAATAACAAGCAATGAGTCAATGATAATGTTTATCTGGCATGAATAGATCCACACTTAGTAATGTGAGGGAGAAAAAAAGTATTGTAATCGGCAACTGGTTAGTTGGAAGGACAATTGGCTGAGAACAGGAGGATTGATAAGTGTTGACAAAGAAGAGGGCACATACAATAGTGGTGCGGTGATGTGTTAGGATGGAATGAGGGGATAGATGAACGAAAGAAGGAGAAACAGAATGGCCGTAACGGAGGCAAAAGGGGAGTAACAGGCATTTTAAAGAATTACAGACAGATGAAAAGTAAATTTTCTGGCTTTTTTTTTTTTTTAATTATTTATTGACAAAAGAAGGATGGTTAGGTACTTTTTTTCGAAAATGTTGTTACAAGTAGGCCTCTGTACATTAGCCAAGTTTTTGTTATTGTTTTTTTGTTTGTTGTTTTTTTGCGCCAGGGGTACTTATTTGAAAGACTTTTGTGACTCCAGAACTGGAGAATTCCTCCTGAAATATTCTTAACAGCAGCCTTAATTAATTATTCTTTCAGATTTTCACCTTTTTTTTTTTTTTCCTCCTGGTTTGTTTCTTGGGTTGAAAAGGTAGGGGACAGAGTTGGGGATTGGATAAGATTTAGGCCCGAGGATAAGGACGAGATTTGGGAAAGTTACGTATACGCACGGGTCCGTAGTGCAAAACGCTGGGTGTCCGTACGTACTTATAACAGCAGCCTTTTTTTTTTAAAGAGACCGTGGAAAATGTGGCGAGATTTAATACCTGGCTGATGCATTAACGTTTATCATATGTTTGAACAAAGTGGGAAGAAGAAGGTGTAAGAGAAAAAAAACTAGACGTGAAAGGGTCTGGAAGACAAAAAAAGAAAATAAAATCCACAAGAAAATGGACCTCAAGTGCAAGAAAAGAAAAGAAAGGAAAGATTCGGGAAGGAGAGACGAGAAGAAAAGGGAGGACAAATGAAAAGCGCGTTTACTCTGTAAGTAGGAGAACGACGTTGCCCGGAAGTTGTCCATCTTCAGTCATCTCTAAGGTAAACAATGCCAAGAGTTCGTCATTTCCGTTGTGAAATTGAACTGACACGACATCAGATGTGTTCACCAGTTCGTACTTCCAACACCCTGCTGATGGGGATGTTGCTTGGCTGAGATGGGGGGAGCGCGGTTCGATACGAGGAGGCGGAGGGAATTGGTGGCGGGAAAGGAAAGGAGGTGGAGAGATCCGATGGCCTCAGCTCAGATTTGGGGATTTCCCCACACACATGAATTCCCAGTGTTTGAGAGAAGTTCCGGCATCCGGGTTGTTGTTTTTTATCTTGAAGCTAATCTCATCATCATTATTTCTTCATTGAGAATGCTGAGGGGGAGGGGGTTGGTTTGGTGGCTGAATTTATGGCGTTTGACTCAGAGTTTGGGTGGAGCTCCAACTTACAATGCAATGTTTTGCAGTCTGTTTATATCCTGCTGTTGTCACAATTGTCGGTGTCACGACAGATTCTTTTTCCTCTTCATCTCACTATATATTTGATATGTTTGGTTTGTCAGGCAGCACTAGCATGTATAGGCAGGGAGAGAGAGACATAAAGGAGGGGGGAAATGAGTGGATGGATGATAGGATGGATGATTGGATGGATGGATGGATGAATGATTGGATGGATGGATGATGGATTGGGTGAATGGATGGATGGCTGAATGATTGGATGGATTGATGGATGGCTGGGTGGATGATTGGATGGATGGATGGGCGGATTAATGGATGGATGGATGGAAGGATGGATGGATGGATGGATGGGTGGATGGATGGATGGATGGATGGATGGATGGATGGATGGATGGATGGATGGATGGATGGATGGATGGATGGATGGATGGATGGATGGATGGATGGATGGATGGATGGATGGATGGAGATTTTAAAAAAAACGTCCAGCAAACCACTCGCACGAAGAAGGGTGGGGGCATAATGAGTGTGTCCAGGAAATGGCTGTTCTGTTCTGAGGATGATGTTGAAGTCTCCAGTCTGTTGTTTTAATTAATACTAGTTGACCTACTGACTCGGGAAAAACACAGATGTGATCTTTAAAGTTAAGTTTTGATCACCAGTGTGTAACTTGAGGCGCCCAACGAACTTTCCTGTCACACTTTTTAAGTCGACTCGAAGAAAATGCACCTTTGTTTTCTTGGCTCAAAATGTCGCAACACTTCTTCCTGTTCAACTCAGTTGTCGCTCAAAATTGACGAAAGTATTAAAAACATAGCGAACTTTAAGACCTTTTAAGCCCACGTACACCTTTACGTTATTCCAGGGGTAATAAAGCTATTTTGTAGAATGTAAGCCTAAGAGGTTGAAAGGCCTTTCATGATTCTTTGGAAGCGTTTCTTGCTTCATAATATGAGTTTAAAAGTGAATTATTTGTACAATTCTATAACAGGCTGTTATGACGTGTATGCCATCCATTGATGGGGCACCTATAGCCGATAGTTTCCTTCTGATCTTCATTGTCTTCATTTCGCCTCTGTTTTTGATTATGGCTTAACGCAAAGAAGTCCCTCACCAATCCCACCTGTCCTCAATTCCATGCACTCCAATCTTCCTTTGAGAACTATACAGTATCCTCGCTTTATCTGTACAAGTGCTTTGCTGTTAACTGCCACATACAGTCGGTGTAAACAGGGCTGGCAAACGCATCTCTTCGAAATGGTGTGATGACAGTCATGATCACTCCTCGCACCTCACCCAAGATGTTAGTCCTAAGGTAACAATTCGCTGATTATTGTGTGATACGCGTGAGCCAATACTTCATGTTTCCGTGACAAACATGTTTTATGTTCCTTGCGCCTGGGTACAGTTTTCTCAACCTCTGTGCACTCCGGGTGGAATTTATTCTAGCGTACTTTAGACTACTCATTGATATTGTGAAAACTGGCACCAAAAAAAAAAGTTGTATGTACCAAAGTCTCAAGTAAGAAATGATTCCCAAAAGATACCATAAAATGCGAGACTTTACTGCATGCAACCTTTTCTTTTCTCCAGTTTTTGACATTGCTTTAAGCCTCGCTGCCATCCTGTAGTTTTTCTGTGCTTTTTATAACATTTCAGCATTGTTTTTATGACTGTCTGTTACTGTTTTTAAATCATTATATGTTATTGTTGTTGTTTTTGTCTGCTTTTGTTAATGATTAAGGTGTGAAAACAATCAGAGAACCTGTTATGGGAACTTCCAACAAGCGGATTTCAAGAATGCCAACGCTAAGACACAGGTAGATAGAATAAAGATAAGGAAATGTAGGAGTAGCAGAGTACCGATTGTTGGAGAATTTTGTAGTTGTAGTTGTTTTCTCTACTAGTATTTTAAAGAAAATCACTTAACGCTCGATAAAAGAAATGGCCTAAACAAAATAGCAGGAATACATTGCTGTGGATGAAGTAGTCAAAGCTGATCGCTTCACGCCAAAAGGGACCTGCGCGAAATGTTTTGGTTGACCTGGCTGCCGCGATCACCGTGTTGGAGCATTCTGAAACTTTTCATTTGAAATAAATATCTTTACATTTCACTCTCTCTCTCTTCGAGTGCTGGATCTGGAACAGATGTCGACGATCGTGGTTCGCCACTCATTCCTCCGCTCGGATGCTCTCAAAAAGCCCATATTGTCCTGGATTTTCCCTGTCATCCATCTGTTCAAACTCTCTAGATATGTTATTCTTTGTCAGCCTCTGCTTTTTTTTTTTTTTGCCCTCTATTTTTCCAGTTAGAGTTAGGTGTTCAAGATTTTATTAAATTTTCTGTTTCATGTTCGTGATGTCATCTCAGATTTCTTCAATAACGCACTTGTCTTCTTGAAGTTTCAGAGAACCTGACTATGTTCGTGCAAATTTTGAAGAGTTGTTTTTTATTTTGTTTCGACAATGGACAGCGAATGTTGGGGGGGGGGGGGGAGGGGGGGGGGGTCACGAGTACCTTCATTTCTCGAAAGTAAAACTTTGTTATAGTTTTTTTTTTTTTTAAACTTTAAAATTAATTATACCTTTCCTACTTTTCACAAATAAAAAAAATATTATATTACATTAAAGGTTATGAAAGAATTAAACAGAGGATTGTTTCAAATATGAACGGTCCTGTTTTTTATGGTGACCCTTTGAAATATGTATGAAACCTGCTAATTGTCTTTTTCTGTTTTTTCACAGCTGGCTCAGATTGTAAAAAGCAGTTCGTTTCCCGAGCCCGGATACGGGTTGAAATTGGTTTACCATGTTGTAATTGGTTTAGGATTGCGATAAGCGCTTGTGTAAACAGCCAGCACTATTTTATTGATTTGCGTGACGTGCGCTGTGTTTTAAAGTTAAAGCATAACCAAATAGCGAATGCCAGAATAGAAATTTGTTTGTGCGTGAGTGTGTTTGTAAGAGTGAGTGTGTGTGTAATTGGAGTAGACAGATGGACAGATAGAGACAAAACGTGAGTTCATGATTCTATTTATGTATATCCACCAGGAGATAGGGATAGATATCATGAAATCGCGCAAATGAATACGCACAGGTGCAGCTGACAACTCTTGTTTGTCAATTATAATTGTTTAAACGGGTTTGTAAATCAATACCCCTTGCACTCTTTTAAAGGTCTCTCTTTTTTTTTTAAGATTAACGGGGATCATGTAGTAAACTATTTCAAATGTCTGTCTGTGTCACTAGAAATGGATTTAAGATGTTAATGCATTTCAAGTAAAAATAGTTGGGTTGTTGTTGTTGTTGCTGGTTTTTCCTGTACTATAATTAGAGCCTTGGCACTTGGGCGGTTCTAGGATAGGATCAGCAATATGGAAGCGGAAATATTCCAAATAATTGGGATGTTCCAGCTGTTCTAAAGCATGGTGTTTTGAGAATCCCCGTCTCTATGGTTTAGAAGAGGGGAATTTTTTTTTTTAAAGGGGGGGGGGGGGGGCTGAAACAGGGCTGTCATTGCAAAACTGCATAAAATTCCTACATGTTAGCAGCCAATTGTGTGAAGATTATGGAAAAACCCATTTATAACCGAATTTGTTGTTTCTTTGGCGCGGACCCCGGGTGCGTCTGGGTCAACCTGCACATGGGCAGGCTGTCATCTTCACTCTTGTCTAAATTGACGTAGGGAACAGACAACAAATTACCCCCCGACAGCGGCGCTAGACCACCGAAATACATGTGGAAGTACAGACAGACGTCTAGAAAGACCATAAAAATACACATTTGGACCGATAACATGAAGAATTGTAGCGGCCGGCAAATTAAGTCTGCATGTAGCTTTTTCTTCCAGCGACACCATCGATGGTAGACGCAGACTAAAAAACACAACCATGTAATAGTGAAGCTTTCTTGCCGACGAGGAATTTTCGAGAAGAAACACAAATGTAGGGCTGATAAAGAAGGAAGAGTCTCATAGGTTCATGAATTCTCAAAAGAGGAATGTGTTACCATAAGAACGCGGACGATGAAATACAAAAGAAAAAGTCTAAACTTTCAATAAGAAAATAGAGAGTGATAGAGTAAGTGATGGTTTGATTTCCCTCCAGACCTTTAATTTCTATCTAACTTTTTCTATTCCCTTCATCAGCAAACTAAACATGCCTTAATACCATTGTACGAAAGAAAGGCTTGAAATGGCACTAATTAACACAAGCAAAACTTGCGATTTAAAATTCAGTGTGGACTTGGAGGGAGAGAGAGAGAGAGAGGGGGGGGGGGGAGGGAAAGAAAGTTGATCATTCGCGAGAGAGACAGACAGACAGATAGACAGAGAAAGAGAGAGAGAGGGGGGGGGGGAGAACGAGAGAGACAGAGGGAGAGAGTGCGAGAGAAAGAGAGAGAGAGAGAGAGAGAGAGAACAAACAGAGAGACAGACAGACCGGCAGTAAAACGGATGAACAAACGGACGCACAGACAAACACGAAGATACACCGACAGACAGAAAAAGAGAATTACTCTCATGTCAAGTTATACCCAACGCTTTCTCATCAGTTCCTCCATCACAGGTATGTCACTGTTACAATTTGACAAGCATTTTAGACAGGCCCCGTTTGTTTTCTGATGAACCAACGTGGAGTTAAAAAATCTCGACAAATTCCAGACAGATGGTTCGTTTTATTAAGTGGTTAAAATGCTAGCGGTGTCACCATTGACATCTGAGCCCGGAGTTGGTTTATTTTTACTAAAGCGTCATTGGTCAAACAAATATTTTGCCAAAGGTCAGAGATCACATAATGGTACCCACGGTGTCGACCAGCAACTGATACAACGTGTAGGTAGATAAACAATAAGAATAGTGGAGAATGGTGTGTTTACGTAATGGTTTGTATCTCTTGGCGTATTTCATTCATGACTGGATAATAAATAATTCTGATTGGTCGTGGATCTTTTTCGTGGTTGTTTCTGATCCTCCATATTGTATTTTCTTCCTTGTCTGGTCGCAGACAAAGAGAAACAGACGGGCAGGAAGGCAGGAAGGCAGGTAGACAGACAGGAAGACAGACAGACAGACAGATGGGCGATAGATAGATAGATAGATAGATAGATAAATAGATAGATAGATAGATAGATAGATAGATAGATAGATAGATAGATAGATAGATAGATAGATAGATGGATAGATAGATAGATAGATAGATAGATAGATAGATAAATAGATAGATAGATAGATAGATAGATAGATAGATAGATAGATAGATAGATAGATAGATAGATAGATAGATAGATAGATAGATAGATAGATAGATAGATAGATAGATAGATAGATAGATAGATAGATAGATAGATAGATAGATAGATAGATAGATAAATGAGCAAGCAGGCATGCAAACATACACATAGAGAACTAGTTACGCATGGAACTGATAATCAGTGGAAAAATAGTACATTGTACACCTGTCTGAAGACATTCAGAGGAGACAACTCTAGATAAACACAGAACCAGGTGAGACAAACGGTCATCCCAGAATTGGCCACAACGGAGAAATTAAGGAATTCCAGGTTATATAAACTGAATTCGACATGCTTAAGTCGACCTAGATTGCCAGAAATAAAAAGGTTTCTTAATCGACGTATCTGATCTTTTGGGTAAGTTAACCTAATTTCTGTGTTTGTTAAGCATTAGGAACTTTGGAGGCATGCTGACAGATGAGACTCTGGCATTGCAGAGAAAGTATGTCGCTAGGACTAAGGTGGCCACTGACCCCATGCCCCGCGTCAGTTCTGTAACTGCTCACCTGAATGACATCTTGACACAAGCAATTTCCGTGCGAGCGGTCGTGTTTATTGTCTGTGTACTCACAAACAAAGGGAAGGAATTTACTCGGGGGTAAAACAATGACAGTTAACTGAATAAATACTCCGTTACGAAAATCATTTGCCTGACAAATGTGTAGCTGGTGGTAGAATGTAGTAAACTGTTACTGTTTTACCGGTATACAGGTACAAGAAATAGACTTTATCTTCCGGTGTTTAGCTAATCCAGCACAGGTAAACACTGGGAAAACTCAAAGCAACCTGGACTGGACGTAACCAAAACAGAACCTTTTTGGGGAAAATATAGGTAGGGTTTATTTGGGCTATATAGACAAACTGCCCGTGATAGGATTTTTATTACCATCGTTTGGCCAATTTTCGAAGGAAAATTATTTTGGCCATGTTGCCCAAGAAAATGTACCCAGTTAGCTAAACGTAATCTTGGCCCTAATTTTAACCTTAATTCACTGGCTGAATAAAATTCAATTTGGCAACTCGGGGCAAAGAGTCACTTTGAAAAAATAATAATAAAATAAACCCCGAGATAATAACCATGGGGAGGTGTCACATTGCATTTTTTTTTTGGTAGGGGGGGGGGTGACATTAATCATACTATAAAGGAAGCAAGGCCTCCAATGTAATCATGGAAGGGCTTTTAAGCGCCGAGCCTTAAATTCTATAAAATATCGTACTACCCATAGAAAGACGTAAAGGTGTAAATGGGCATATTTTGAAAGGTGTTAACGTTCGGTATATCTTTAACACTTTCGTTGAGTTTGAGCCACCACTGAGTTGAACAAAAGAAAATGTTCCGACATTTTGCTCCGGAGAGAAAATTCATTTTCTTTGAGTAGAATTAAAAAATATGACAGGAAATTTCCCTCCGCGCTTCAATTTACCCATTGGTGATCAAAACTACTGTAAAATGGCATCTGTGAATTCCCTGAATCAGCGGACCAACTCGTATATTTTATGCATTTTAAAAATGTATCTTTTAGCTGATAAAAAGTGATTTATTATTGTTTCCTCTTACTTGTACAATACATTTAGTGTGGATGCATGACGTATGGAACGATTCCCTTAACATCTGCATCCTGTACATTATTCTCCAGAGAAATACCGTATTTTCCCGGACCTTCTTCCTGCCATAGCTTGGACATGAAGCAGACATACACAAAAAAAGATTGCAATTGGCGCTTTGTGGAAATTTAAATTTGGCTTCCATTCCACTGTTGCTGCCAAAGTTCAAAGTAATTGTATGCATTTTCAAGCAATAGCTACTTCTCAGAACAATCATTTGGCTCCTCCTGGTGATGACCACTGTTAAAAAAGCATTGTAAAGACTATTTCAGTATCTCCGTCTTGAAACCAGTTATTAATTGTGTTTGTTTACACTGTGGATTTATCTTCGGAAAGTTTTAGGGCCAGGGCTAGAGTTAGGGTTAAGATTAACTTTAATTACAACTCTTTCTTTGGTGACTTGGCCACTGAAGCATTTTCAGACATTGATTGTTGATTACGAAAATTCTATTATGGATGTTTTGGCCCCGTGACCCCCAAATAATCTCGACCTTACACAAACATTTTGTTGCCCATATTGGCTGTGAAGGGCGGGCGATTAGAAAGTGCGCACTAACCATTCGGTGTACGCACGCACACACGTCAACATCATTTTCAGACATTTTGCGTATGAAAAGCGGCAACAAGAGCTGCTATTTCTGAGTCCGGAAACATGCTGAAGGTCGGCCAATGAAGCTGTGACTTTTTTTTTTTTTTAAACCAAACATCTTTCTCAAACAAGGCAACAGGATTGACAAAACAAAAGATAGGATTGGCGCTCGGGGGCGAATGAATAAACCCCCTCCTCAACACCCCTGCCCTAAATTCACACATCCAAGGTGCAGACAAAACAAACAATCCCCAAAAGAGAAAAGACCCATCAAAGACTGGCGAATGAAGTTTTGGCTGTGAAACTTCAGAGGCAACTGATATGCCCCCGTTCATTTCCTCCAAGCACCACTTGTAAACCTCCTACCAGCGACCAGGTCCATTAGCCATGGCCCCAGTTTATTGCTTTTAACTTCAAACCCAGTCCTGGGAAAACAGCGGGCGAGATGACTGGCTGGTCACCACTCGATCAGCTCTAAGCGCGGTCAAAACTGGAAATATCAACGTCGCGCGCTTATCAGATTAAAATTGTTTATCATATAATTGATAGGGGGGAGGAGAAGAGAAGAGGGGGGGGGGTGGGGTAGGCGGAAACGGAGATAACAACATTGCGACAGAGAACATCGATAATGATGAGGATAAAAATAATAATAAGATAAAGTGATAACGACAAAGAGAACACTGATGATAATAGGAAAAATAACATGAAAAAAGAAGGATGTGATAGCAAATGAGGATGACAACGTTACGACAAAAACAGGATCGATGATGATGATGATGATGATGATGATGATGATGATGATGATGATGATGATGATGATGATGATGATGATGATGATGAAAACAGCATCAAAAGAAAGAGAAAAGATAAAGGGGGGGATATAATCATGAATGTTTGTACAGTTGTCACATGTCACCAAGCTGAGATTGACAGTCCCCTGACAGACACAAATAGCTCCTGTCGTTCCAATTAATTATGATTCCAGACTGTTGTGCCAGTTTCGAGGCTCTGTAAACATCTCAAAAGTTCGACACGGAGTTTTCCGTAGAAGCCGGCATAATAATGGTACGTCAATCAGCTCTTAAAATGCTAGCATAGCTCTGCCTGTTTGATTACTTGCTTCAGACCACAATAAAAGAAATAATATTCTCACTGTTCCTAGGGGGGGGGGGGGGGTACGTAGTTGTAACAGTATCCATCGGTAACTGTTTCAGACTTAAGCAATGACCTTTATACCATAGATCTCAATCACGACCTAGCAAGAAAAACATGATACAATAAAGATAAAATTAAGCTGACATTCCTGTATTCTTGGCCAGCTCTTTCCCCCACTCCCACCCCTTACACCAAGATTATAATTATTTACTGTCCTCAATTTGATATAAAAATATATTGGGTGACCTTTCCACATGTGCGACATTGTCTGTAATTATGACATTACTAATTATTTCATTCATATAATTTGATAAGAAGATTAATTGGGAGTTGGATGGGTTGTTTTTGTCTCCAGTATGAACCAAATTATGTTGTCTTGTTTTGTCAGTGTCATCATGCAGAAAAATTAACCAACACAATTAACGATTTTCAGGAAGGAGGGAACAGTGAAAACGGGTACATGTATTACTTTGGTACCGTAAATCTGTAATATAAACGCTGGGCAAATAAGATATCTTATATTGAGATAGAATATTGTTACAAGTATTTGCGTTTTTGCGCCAGGGGTATGTATTTTAAAGCCTTTTCTGACTACAGAGCTTATTAAGAGGAGTCCTCCCGAAATACTCCTAACAACAGCCTTAGTTGATTGTTCTTTCAGATTTTGTTTTTGTTTTCATCCTGTGATTTGGTTGAAAGGGTGGCTGGCAGGGTTCCCCAGGGCAAAAAAAATTGGGGGACATACGCACTTGTAACACATTCGTGAGATAAACCCTGAAGCATGCAATTGCAACTGTCACCCGTAGGATAAACCCCAAAATACTTGACTGTGAACTCTGGAGAACAAGTCATCATTCTGGCTGATTGCTTACAATGGGTTTTCTTTGCACAATGAATCCTTCGGTAAGGGTTGAGGTCTAGGCAAAGGTTAAGGTTAGCTTTACCCAGTTGGCCACAACAATTTGCTGTAAATCAGAATTGTCTGTTTTTGTGTGCCTGTTTGTATATCTGTCTATATGTCGATCTATCTATCTATCTAACTATCTATCTATCTATCTATCTATCTATCTATCTATTTGTCTGTCTGTCTATCTGTCTGTCTGTCTGTCCGTCCTTCTGCCTTTCTGTCTGTCTGTCTGTCTGTATGTCTGTCTATCTATCTATCTATCTGACTGTCTGTCTGTCTATCTATCTATTTGACTATCTATCTATCTATCATCTATTTCCTGTCCATCTATCTAGCCTTCTGCCTAACCCCTGCCTATCTGTCTGTCTGTCTGTCTGTCTGTATGTCTGTCTATCTATCTATCTATCTGACTGTCTGTCTGTTTGTCTATCTATCTATCTATCTATCATCTATTTCCTGTCCATCTATCTAGCCTTCTGCCTAACCCCTGCCTTTCTGTCTGTCTGCCTGTCTGTCTGTATGTCTGTCTATCTATCTATCTATCTGACTGTCTGTCTGTCTATCTATCTATTTGTCTATCTATCTATCTATCATCTATTTCCTGTCCATCTATCTGGCCTTCTGCCTAACCCCTGCCTTTCTGTCTGTCTGCCTGTCAGTCTGTATGTCTGTCTATCTATCTATCTATCTGACTGTCTGTCTGTCTATCTATCTATTTGTCTATCTATCTATCTATCATCTATTTCCTGTCAATCTATCTAGCCTTCTGCCTAACCCCTGCCCATCTGTCTGTTTGTCTGTCTTTCTACAAGAACTTCGATTGACATGAAAAATTGATTCGCAAATTTTATTATGACAAAAATATAAACTAATTCCAGCATCCAAAATTTAACATTCCGAGGAATATAACTATCTCCCAGCCTATACTGCCATATTCCTAAACATCTAAAGACATGTAAATTATATGATATCTACCATAATTATCATCAACTTCAAAAGCATCTTTTCTTCAATATTCTGTCACGCCACACAGTGAGCAAACATGTCCCTTCTCTTTATGTCATGATTTACGCAGCACTTTTCATTTCGTCCCGTTGCAACTCTTACATTTTCAGTCGATGATTCGCAGGAAAGGGACGACATGTAGATAGCACAAGATTTTTAAAAATCGATGAGCCTTCATGCCATTTTATATTGATTGGGTTTGTTCGATCGGGCAAGGTCGACTTCGAATTTAACATTATTTACTTGACAAGGTGAGGCGCGCCAATTTGTTTCTCGTTCAGGGAGCCGCATCAGTGGACGAATAGACAGATATACAACTAGCAGGTAAAGATTGACAGAGAGATAGTTGGATGTACAGATTGTCTATAGATTGATGCTTAAATGATGACAGATAGATACAAATGCTGACATATAGACAGGCAGTTAGACAGACTAGCCGGCAGATGGAGAAGCAGGAAGATAGATAGATAGATAGATAGATAGATAGATAGATAGATAGATAGATAGATAGATAGATAGATAGATAGATAGATAGATAGATAGATAGATAGATAGATAGATAGATAGATGATCAAAGAAGACATAACAAGATAATGGATTTCCAATCTCAGCTTCTAACACTAGTATGATTATTTAAAGACGCCGGCGCGCGGACATGCAAGACTTCCATGAATTATTTGTCTGATCTTTAACCTTTGCTTCTAAGCCGTTCTTTCAGCGGGGACCAAATTAGCAGAGCGGGGTATTCAGGAGCATGCCAGGCTTCGGTCGAACGTCGGTGTGAATTTGTGGTGAAGACATCAGAATTTGATGAAGCATTGTGGTGTTTACTGAAGGTGATGTTGACACGGTGGTGGTGGTGATTGTCGTGGTGATAATCTTGTTCATGATGATAATGGTGGAGAGAATGGTGATTGGAATGGCTTTTTTTTATAATGTTGATGCTGGTGGTAGGAGTGGTAATGCTGGTTTGGTTAATGTAGTTAGGTCGATGATGATGATGATGATGATGATGGTTTTGGTGGTTGTTGCGACAGAAACGTAATTTCTGCTATTCCTGTCGTTATTGTCCTCGCCGTTATTGTTGTTGTTGTTGTTGCTAAACGTGATTATGACGGTGATGTTACCGATAGAAATGGTTGTTTTGAAATGCAATTACATGTATGTGGGAGAAAATGTTCTATTTCCTGGTCGTCAGTGGTATAGAGAAACATAATGTTTTTGTCGAATGTGCATAATTATGCTGAATCCCAGTCTCTGCATGTTAAAACAGTGACCAGAGTTCTAACTCAGAAATCTCCAAACCCGGCAGCGTGATTTTATTTTTTTCCGTACGAGCTTTAGCAAATCCAGGAGCGGGGCAGCAACACACCCCCAAACACAGGTCATCGGCTAAGGGATTTCTCGTCCTATCGAACACTGCCATGGGTGCTGCAAGCTCTGGGCTGTGCCTGATATGACTCTGAACTTCACCGAAAATCCCTGGGATATGTTGAAGTTGTCCTGTGTTTGGGGGTGTGCTGCTGCTGCCGAGCTCCTGAATTTGATAAAGCTAGTACGAAAAAAAAATCACGCTGCCCGACAAAGCGTTATTGTCACAGTGCAGAATTGAGTAGTTGGAAGCTGCTCTGGTTGTCAGTAAACGATTAGAGTTGAAAGCGTTATCTGATAAGAGAGCACGTTGGCTTTTAAATTAGAATTCATTCTTTTCGTGTTTTTTTTTGTTTGTTTGTATTTTTTTGTTTTTGGCCTCGACAGAAACAGAACGACAGGCTGATGGCAAGTGTTTTTACATGAAATGTGTGTCACAGACAGAATCGCTGGCCATCTCTTTGGTTCTTATCCTGCTTACAGGCCAGTATTGTGTTTAATTGTAGATAGTTCGTTTTATCTAAATACAATGAGGCAGATGGGCAGGGGGACATGAATAGACAAATGGATGGACGGATGGATGGGTGGATAGATGGATGGGTAGATGGACGGATGGATGGGTGGATGGATGGGTAGATGGACGGATGGATGGGTGGATAGATGGATGGATGGGTGGATAGATGGATGGATGGGTGGATAGATGGATGGGTAGATGGACGGATGGATGGGTGGATAGATGGATGGGCAGATGGACAGATGGATGGGTGGATAGATGGATAGGCAGATGGACGGATGGATGGGTGGATAGATGGATGGGCAGATGGACGGATGGATGGGTGGATAGATGGATGGGCAGATGGACGGATGGATGGGTGGATAGATGGATGGGCAGATGGACGGATGGATGGGTGATGTACGGATGGATGGATAGATGGATGTGTAGATGGATGGATGGGTAGGTGGATGGGTAGATGGATGGGTAGGTGGATGGGTAGATGGATGGGTAGATGGATGGGTAGATGGATGGATGGATGGATGGATAGATGGATGGATGGGTAGATGGATGGGTAGATGGATGGGTAGATGGGTGGATGGATGGATGGATGGATGGATGGATGGATGGATGGATGGATGGGTAGATGGATGGGTAGATGGATGGATGGATGGATGGGTAGATGGATGGGTAGATGGATGGATGGATGGATGGATGGGTAGATGGATGGGTAGATGGATGGATGGATGGATGGATGGGTAGATGGATGGGTAGATGGATGGGTAGATGGATGGGTAGATGGATGGGTAGATGGATGGGTAGATGGATGGATGGATACCTAAACTTTATATAAGAAAAAAAGAGTTATGTGACGGGCAGACCGGCCACCTAGTCGTTCTTATTCTGCTCGGAGATCAGTGAAAGCTGACAAAACGGGGCGGAGGTAAATTCTTCTCTATGAACCTATATCAGTGACAAGGCCTGAGCCACTTTCTGGCCACCGGCGAGAGATTTTGCAAAATCCAGGAGAAAAATGTTAGATTGGGCTCACCTCCATCCAACCTCAAATTCTCTCGCCCTGTGGCCAAGCGCTCTACCTATCTACCCACTGCTCTGAACGATCTATAATATTGGCTTCAGGACAAAGGATCGAGATGTATACAAATTGCTTGCATCTCACTTTCTCCATGTCAAAAAAGACCTGTTTGTGGTGAATCTACTTTACGTGATCTGGGCTCGTGCAAATCTCGTGACTGAACATAGTGAAGTTCCAGTCTGTGAGAAATTTGAGTTTCCCATAATCATAATATAAATTACATCAGCGCTCCTTATCAGTTATTATTGATGCGAGCGCTTCTCTAGAGTGAAGCATCCTGGCACGAAATCTGCTCTTTCTTTTCTGAAATTAATTAATGGTTTCAAAATAAGCAGGATATCCCTGGCACTGTCATGAAACAGCACAAGTGCGAAAACCTGATTTTACAGGCAAGGGCCAATTTTTTAATTTTTTTAAAAGTGTTTTACTTCAATTGATCGGCATTTCTTCTACGTTATGAACATTTGAAATCCATTTATTCCCCCTTACTGAACAGAAAAGATAGTTATCATTCCTTCTTCAGGGAGTCCACAGAATATTTTGGCAAAGAGTGCTAGGTCTGTGGGATCAAATTTGAAAGCCATGCATTACGAATATAGACAGAAACAGCCTTAAACAGGTTGAGGACCACTGGTCTAATCCATTCATTACTGTATTGAATCTGCCTTGTATCTGTAACTTTAACTGGCGCCACTATCACGGACAATAAGAGAGAATGGACCATTTGAAAGAAAAATATTAGTCTCTCTCGTTCTCTACCCCCCCCCCCCGCCCCAGTGTCCCCTCTTGTGCCTCTTTCTATCTCAAGTTCACCGCCTCAACACACACACACACTCTTTCAGTTTGTTTTTTTGTTTTTTTAACTTTCTCCAGTAATTCCCACCTTCGTATCTATCTATCTTTCTATCTATCTATTTGTCTGTCTGTCTGATTTTCTGTCTGTCTGTCTGTCTATCTATCTATCTATCTACCTATCTATCCATCCATCCATCCATCCATCCATCCATCCATCCATCCATCCATCCATCCATCTATCAATCTATCTATCTATCTATCTATCTATCTATCTATCTATCTATCTATCTATCTATCTATGTACTCCCCAGTACCTCCTACGTATTGGCCACCATCTCTGTGAAGACCACCATTAAGAAGATGAATGAGCCAACATCTGTAAGGGAAATCAAGGAGATTCCCATCCATATTAATCTATTCCCTTGAATAACGAGGTGAGAAGGGGAGTGGACAAACGGACCCCTCAGATGTCCACTGTGGGAGTAGCCTGGGATAATGTGGGTCACCAGTTCCATCTCTCTGTATTGATTTCTTAATGACCTCACATGGCAAATACCTGACAAGTCTCAACTTCGGACACTTTTATCGGACTCAGAGCCGTCTCAACGCGTGGGCACATTGCGCAGCTGCGATGGGGCCCCAAGAATTTAGGGGTCCCGATGATTTAGGGGGGCCTTAAGGATGCACATTTCTGAGTAATTGCGGGGGGGGGGGGCGGGGGGGGGGGAGGACAGACCTCAGGCTATTGCTTTGCCCAGTGGCTGATACTGCCACTAAGACAGCCATGTTCTGACCTATGTGGCCCTCTTCCCTACTATTGTTAACAATATTTCTATTTATTTGATCTTCTTTTCTCAGCAGTTCACCGCGCCTTTGACAATTTTCACTGTCCTCTTGCAAAGCTTCTAACATCAGCGGAAAGTACGAGAGTGCTGACTTTGAATTGGACAAAGTAAAAAGTCATTAATTTGTTTCCCCCATTTCCAGTCTTTGGAATTCACGTATCAGAAGGGTTAAAACATGGCAAACAGAAAAAGTTGTATGTAGCAAAGACTCGGGTGAGAAATAATTCAGAAACGGTACAATAAAAAGTAAAGGAAAACGAAGTTAAATCAAGACTTCGCGTTCACAGATCTACTTGCAGAAAAAATAATTATACTAGTGCAAAATTAAACAATTACAGGAATGCAGACAATTATCGGTTGCGGGTTCTTAGAACCATCGATTCAGTTACGGAATATGGCTGTATTTGTGTGTGTGTGGGGAGGGGGGGGAGCACAGTGCATTATTCAGAAAAAAATCTTTTCAGTTGCAAGACTTTCCATTGGGCATTTTAATCCTCATTTCAATA
Source organism: Onchidella celtica (assembly GCA_963931925.1). Classification (NCBI taxonomy): domain Eukaryota; kingdom Metazoa; phylum Mollusca; class Gastropoda; order Systellommatophora; family Onchidiidae; genus Onchidella; species Onchidella celtica. The sequence continues at coordinate 48,715,229 of OZ007575.1, read as the reverse complement.
AAATGCCAGTGCTCAGCACTTTAAGTTAAAAAAAACAAAAAAAATAGGTTTCAAATCAGACTTTGCCGGCATGTTTTTTGTTCAGGAGGACTTGTACTGAGTTTAGAAAGGAAGAATAATCATTAAAGAATGGTGAACAATTATTGGAATATTGGCAAGGCAATTTACTCGCGGGTCAAATTTTGCCTGAAATCTGCAAACATTCCGCTGTCCTGATTTCCACTGATGTGGGTCGCTGGATAAATAATGAAAATCACTGAAGACGCCGCAGTGGAGGAGGTAATATGTCGTACTGAGTAACGCCCGTAGGTCTTCCGCTTGAGTTGGCAGATCTTCACAGGAACTCCCAGGGATGTTAGCAAGAGGAGGTAATAGATTGCGTGGATAGTTTCCCTTGTTGTTTAAAGTGGACCCGATGAGTGTTTGCTAAGGGGAATAGAAGGAGTTAACTGCAGAATTTAGAATATTTGACGAACTTCTGTGAGAGATTGCAATCACTTTTGTGGACATTTCGCCACTTTCTGCGGGAGAGAACTGGGAGATAAATGTCAATTACGATGGCAGAAGGCAGTAAAGCTGAAAAATGTAACGACATTTTCTCACTCTACTATAAAACTCTCCGTCGACTCCCATTTCGGTGAAATTTTCCCTAAGAGTCTGAGCTGCTCCAAACAAGAAGTAACGAAAATTCAGATAGCTTACTTTGAGTAATGTCCCAGAGTAACCTACGCATTATGTAGAGAGAAATGACTTCTGCCAAATCACGAAACTGGGATTGCTGATGTGACAAGAATTGGAAAAAAAAAAAAAACTGTCTAGAGCCGTTTGGAAGCTTTCACCGTGGAAATGAGCAAAAGAGTTTTGTTTACCGCAGCGACCTACTTTCCACTCCATACTAACAGTGGTTTCGCGGAGTCTAACGTGTCTCGCAGTGCAAATCGACAGCAGTGAACCTCTCTACACATGCATACTTCCTGGTATATCACCTATTTGTGGACAGTGTATTGGCTTGTAGTTGGCTGGATTTATTGATGATGTACGTTTCTTAGGTGCGAAATATGGACAGAGAACAGTAACAAATTAGGTTGACCAATTGTTCATGAAATCTGGGCAATGTCCGACATGCATTTACACCCGGCGAGATTTCATGCAAACTGAATATTCAGTTAATGTCAGCACTTGTTTTACCGAATGTCTGAAATACGTAAAGAATATACGTGTATCACGTGATCTGGGAGACTTGCAGATTCAGATTCGTTATTTTTCAAGGAATTTAACGACGGCAGCCAGGGAGAGTTCGTGGTACATTATTTACTTCCCCTTGGCTGTTGGATACAAAATCAGTTGTCTCCCCAGCAGCTGTGAAAATAGAGCAATGTTTGTCAACATCGCAAAAGAAGAATAACAGTTCTTATTTTTCTCATTCAGTATTTATTTATGTATATGAAAAGGGGAGAGAGAGGAGAAAAAGATCGTTATTTCAAGTTGTCAGCAGCCAGAGGTTTTTTTACACGACAGTCAAACTGTATGAAAAGGGGAACAACACCGTTTTCCATGATTACATTTGAAATACTAATCATGTGCCCAGTGTTTCGTGTTTAATATTTTCCGTTTGATCATTCAATAGCTGTTCGTGATAAATATTTATATTTTTTTTAAAGTTTATTAGGTTTTTCAAAATTTGTTTTCAATGTAACGCAGATTGACGATAAGGAAATGCATGTCTAAGCCCCAGAGTTGTATTTATCAAGCTTTTTCTCAAAGAAAATGCCATTCAGATCGCTGATAATAAAATCTGGGAAATACTGGCACTAGATCTTTTTATTACTGCTGAGCGCTGAAGAAAGAAGAGTTCATGTGAGCGTTGGACGTCCATTTGTGTAAACGTAACGTTTGCTAAGTCTCACATGTTATCTCTTCACAATGCAGTATAATCATAATACAAATAAACCCGTACATTACATAATGTTATTATTATAAAAATATAGATATTACAATAAATGCTGTAAATCTTTATGAATACAAACAGTCACTCAAATAACTATGATGTTCAGGTTAACACGCTAATTTTAATTATTTTTTTTTATAGTAAAACTGCTTTAAAATGGTCAGAAAAAAAAGTAGAAAACTTGTAGACTGCAGCAATTTCATTGTCTTGGAGAGTTATCTATTTTGTTGATAAGTTAGAAAACATCCCAAATATAAAACACCTGGAGTCAGGTGGTGTGGTTCACATTAACAATCTTTGAGTCTAGAACGTTAGGCCCGGCGCGCACTATGTTAAAATTAACCATCCGTTCAATGCAAGCAATCTTTCGCGTGGTGTGCAGCACTGAAAGCTCTTTGCCAAGCAAGCAAAAATCTGCGTTTGCGCGCCATGGAGCAGGCAAAACGGGATAGTGCGCGCCGGGCCTAACGGTGCTGAAATTTAATGGGTAACATTTTTTAAACTCCTGTGCTAAACACATGAATAATCCAAGAAAGTGATAAGACAAACAAATAGACAAACAATAACTGACATGAAGCACTTAATCACCACAACCAAGGTGTGCATTTATAGCAGCCTGTCGTAATGGCCAATCAATATAATCCATCTCACAAGTCCGCCCTCGTTTTTATATTGCAATTTGCGTTCTGTGGCTCTGATCCGCTTATTCATTGCTGGATGAGTGCAGAAATCTCTGAAGTTTTTACATATTTAGACTTTCTGAGTGTAAGACGGATATTTCGTTTCTAATAGAATCCTGTTTATATTAGACGTAAGCGGATCAATTCTAAAAACGATTTTGTTCAATTTTGTAAAGTTCTGCTTACGTCAACATTAACATTATGATTCTGGTGGTCAAGGGCTACATTATGCAAACATGTTGTGCGGCTCAGAACCCACGTATTTTGTTGTTGTTTTTTTTCATGTTTGCCCGCCATGGCAAAATACCGCATTGGAAAGCGTAGGTATTCACATTTAAAGAGACTGATCCGAATTTCAGATCAGTGTTTCCTATAGTAATGAAATACATTTTGTATTCCTCCGCAGCATTGTGTGTGTGTGTGTGTGGTTGTTTTTTTTGTTGTTGTTGTTGTTGTTCTTTTAATACAGCCGTCATACCAGGAAAGGAGCGGTATTGTAACTTGCCTCTAAGCCCTCCGCCTCTGTATGTCATGTGTATTGCGTGCGAGTATGGGTGTACGCACAGACGCCTCCTGCCTGTATGGACCGAGAACCGCTGTAGCAATATATCTTTGGCCTCACGCAATATGTCCATTGCAAATTTAGATGTATTCCTCCCTGGATATCGATCAAGCTTCACATGTGCACAAACGAGTTTGCGTTAAGTAAAAATTGTTATATGAACATTTTTTCTATATATCTTTTTTCCCCTGCTAATTAATTGTTGTCGGCTTCTTTTTAAGACATCGCTGACATTAGCAATTTCGGATTTTTCACTAACGAGCGACACATTTAAAGGGAAAAAAGGAAGGAAAATGAAAGAGCCCAGAGCCTTTTCTTCTTTCCCCTCTTTGCTGGGTCTGAGGGCACCACTGGTATTCCATCTCAAGGTCTGTGGTCACTGTGTGTGTGTGTTTGTGTGCGCTCGAGATGTCGCGTGAAATCTGTCCATAAGAGGAGATGATTATAGTTCTGGGTAGAAAATTACTCTCAGTGGAATCCTTGATGGAAAAGGGGGGGGGGGGTGTCGAGAGAAGACAATGGTGTATTTAAACTACAGGTAATAATGTTCGTATGTTTGTTGTTTGTTTGGAGAGAGGCAGAGGTAATAAACAGCATGCGGGAGTGAGAGAGGAGAGATAGAAAATAGTTCCTCACAGCTGGAGCCGCTCGCTGAGTTAACTGAGATATTTCTCTGTCATACTCTCATTCTTTGTTGTTTTGTTTTTTTCAACTTTTCAACATTAAAATTCTTGAATGCAATCAGAGAAATCGCGTGTACTAGGCCAAGTAGGTCAGGCTGTATTCTGTTTTGTTATAATTATTATGTCTCAATGTGATATGGCAAAGGTACGATAAAGATCCCAGATAAGCCGTTGCTCCCTGTAGGTTTCGGCAGATACTTTGCTACATACCGTTAGTGGATTCCGAATGATCGGTTATCATGCCTTTCTCATTGACCTTAATTCAAAACAGATTTGTGCAAGAGCAAACTGGTGACTGCTTCGTTGCTGACCTATAATTATGTGTGTATTTTGCTAACATGCAGTCTACGTCACTAACCATAATGCATGTTGTTGGCTTTCTATAGGTAGAATGCGCATGACGTCACAGAGTTTTTGTTTTGTACTTCCGCCAAACAAGATGGCCGGTGGATCAGCTGATGAGTGTAACTTCGAGATGTGTCTAAGCAGTTAAAATGCCTGCTGGTTGCATTGCAGTTGACTGTTGTGACAGGGGTGGAAAGGTTGTATCCAAACTGGTCCGATTCCCTACCATCCGTGTAAACAGGAGAAAGGAAGTGAAAGAATTGACCGGACGTCTCCCATGTGCGTATACACACGTGTCATTGTTTACAGTAGTGAACTCGCCACCGATTGGTTTGCGACGCCTTAAGATGGTCCGGACAGACAAGATGGTGGATATGCGCATTCAACCTATACAGTCCAATTGCGTCCGCTTCAGAGGTAAAACTATGTTTGCATGTAAGAAAAAATATGTCGGGGACTTTGTTGATAGAAGTTACACTTAGAATAAGCTCAAAAAATATCAAAGGAGTGATCTGAGTGAGGCTCCCTCTGACAAAGTTCAAAATCTACACACTTTCCCATGTGATAAGTCACGAGTGAGCCAGAAGAAGTCGATGTTCCCTTACTGTTTCAGACTGAAAATTCAATTTCACTGAGGTAAAATTTATTTTAAACTCCTAGCTTTTTACACCAAGATTCAACGTGCCGAATAATTCAAAAAGGAATATTTTCAAAAGTTGATTGCTTAGCAAATAGGTTACCGTGTCCTATGAATATAATTTTTATTTTTTTTAATTACATACAGTATGTTAACAGATTGGTATATACCAAACAGTATGTTCATATTATTGATTTTCACTGAATTTTGAAATCACATTACTGCGCTACCATAAGATACACTATGCCTCCTAAAATGTGGCTCATGTTCGCAGAGCTGTGATAGCGTACTATCAAAAGAAATTAATTAATTGAAACATGGCACGTAACTATTCAGTAATGTGACCACTTCTCCAGTTTAAAAAATCAGAAGAGGAAGAACTGGAAATCTTGAAACAGCAAGACTATCAGATGTCCCCAGAGGAAGAAATCTCCTATCAAAGAAGTATTTAGGTCATTGACCTTTTTACATTCTGTGGCGTAATTTCCTTAAAAATGCAGAATTGTACTGTCGAGGTCGCTCTTTGTCTTAAATTTTTATTTGCATTCACGAAATGGCCCAGGTTAGTTGGTTGAATTATTTCTGTATTCATGTAAGATAAGATAAGATAAGATAAAATAAGATAAGATAAATTTTATTCCTCCTTGTACAAGAAAATTTGTTTTGATCATTGAATACATAACAATACAATTACAGAAACAGAAGGTATGATATATAGCGCGCACACACACACATATATACACACATGTCGGAATAAAGGCAGAATATTAACCTTGTTAGGGAATTAACCTAGAGTATTTAACCTGTATCTTATTCCTATGATCACCGTGACGATATTTATTATTATGATTGCAAGTGATGACAGGTGTCTCAGAGGCGTAGTCAGTATGGGTGAAATTTCGTGACACATCATTACTTCAAGCCTGGAACAGTCACAATTCACAACGTGTATATAAAGCAATAGTTCAATTACCTCACTTGGAAAGCCCTCTGTGATTCTCGAGCATTCAGTGATAGAGCCGGCCACATCAAAGACTCCGGCCAAAGAGGAGAAAAGGACAAAAAAACACTCCTGCAGCGGGCATCAGAAATAAAAGCCAAAACATCATTCTGCAAAACTAAAGACTTGCGAAGTCGTTAGAATCAGCAATGGATCATAAAAGTCAGCACCGTTCTTAATTAACCTGTTTGGGGGGAGGGGGGCAACTCCTGGCTACATAATTAATATAATAAACGTTTCTAACAAAGACAAGGGCAAATTGTGGCAATTACAAGTCAGCGCTGGGATGGGGTGGGGGAGAAAAACAACTGGAGGCAACTCCCGGGGGGGGGGGGCGGGGGGGAAGGGCGACAATGATTGATAAGGACCAAGGTGTCATTAGTCCCTAGTTTCCCCCACACGTAGTAAGAGGTAAGCTGAGCAGGAGGATTCTCTCATTACACCTGCAGTGACCCGGTAGTCATGGCTATCGTTAAATGTTCTTTCTCTGGATGTCTGGATGGGAAAATGTTGGAAGGACAGGCCAGAGATCGTGTAAGATTTATCTGAGACAGGCAGACAGACAGACAGACAACTATGCAGTTATGTGACCGATCGCAAAATTTTAATATCTGGATGGAAATATTGGAAAGACAGACAGTTAAGTATACTTCAAGTGTTGGGAAAACTTTGAAATATGTCACAGAGAGATCAAACTTGCAAAATGTCAATATCCGGGTGGAGCATTGGTTGGTCAGAGTGGCAGACACACAGACCATTATGCTGCTGGATGTTAAGACTAGATAGCTTTGGGATGTGGCACAGAGAAGAAAATCAGGAAAATGATAGCTTGATGGAATTTTGGAAGAACAGACCGACAGACAGACAGGCAGACAAACAGACAGACAGACCAGACCAGGCCGGACAGACAGACAGACAGACGACTATGCCTCTACATGTTAAAGTGTCTTTGGAATGTGTCACAGAGTCAAATTTTGCAAAACTGTTTAGTTTCAACATTACGTGAAACACATCAGGGGGCGGGGGGAGGGGGGGGGCACCGAGGTGGAGAGGCAAGTATTTATGTTGAAACTGTCCAAGCCGGAGATATTATAGGGTGTAGAGAAAACATCTTGGGTCAACCACTGCTTGGGTTGGGGAAGATCTTTGTTTCTCAGGGTCCTCAGCCGAAAGCAGCAGGAAGACAAAAAACAAAAAAGGTCTACCAGACGGTACTTTGTATCTGTACAATTTGTCTGGTATTCTCTTGCCACGCAAAGTTGATGTCCGCCTCAGGTTGTCAGCTGTTACGAAGAGAATTTATCTTACAGTACCTCCTCGACATTCCGAAGGATCAGCACCCGTGGATCGTCCTATTGTGTTTATAAGAGGATCTTAGCTATGAATACTACAAAATTGTCTGTATGAGGGACGCAACTGCTTACGTCATGGAGGTTAAGCCGAAGGGAAAACAAATGACGTAATAGGGGGTTATTTCCCCCGTACAGTCGTGGATGTCTGATGGTCTCATTGGCACGACAGCTCGAGAATAAGGTTCTTGACCTCATTATAGCTGTTACAATACATTGTCACGTCTCTGACAAATTACCCTGCTCTCAATACAAACATCTCCGCCGTTCCTGTTTTGAAATAAGACCTTATAAAATATTATGCAAAAACGAAAAGATTCAAAGAACAGTTCACGTTGTGCCTACTCTTTATTCTTTGTTCAATTTTCACTTATAAGCAAAATAAACTATTAGTCGGACAAGAGTATAACCTAGGAAGAAAGTTAGAGTATATTTCAGTGCATAAACTGATTTTAAATGGTGGACTTGATGTAGTCTTGAGCACGCTATCTACTGTTGTAATACGACAGATCTTTACTACATCAATGGTTCAATAATTATTAGTGAAACAAATTACAATATAATCAGTAGAACCTTAGACAATAAATATCCAACTACGGTACTTCTAAGGAGTGTGACTACTTTTTTAGGTTCAATTACCCATACAAAATTATCTCTCTATCTCTGTTGGCTTCTCTGTCAATTTATTCGTCCTTTCATCTAAATATGTATATTATTACCTTATCATTTGTTTGGTCGTCCATTTATCCATTAAATTTCTTTTATTCATTCTGTTATGTGCAATATTCTGCGCTGGCGCTTGAAGTTCCACGTGTACCATGTACAATCTTTTTTTCTCATTTCGTCCTCTGTCATTAGCTTTCCCTCTTTTTCTCTATCGCCATCTGTCAATCTAGCTGATTGTTTGTCTAGTTACAAACCACCAAGAGGATGATGACATTAATGTGTAGCCTACCCTTTGATGCGGAAGTCCTTGACACGGTGGCATCTCATGTAAAACATGACAGATGTGTGTAAACCCAAACAACCACAAACATTCCTGGAACATCAGGATGTGGACAGCCATTGCAGGTGCGCTGTTGACATGGCGTTTTTCCCATAGGCCAGGACTTTCTCTGCTTTGGGTTTTTTTTTTTTTCGTTGTGTGTTGAAAGGTGGGCTTTTCTATTAGCAACAACATTATTTTACCAGGTAGAACACCAGTAAATTTTGAACATTCAATTTCATTGAGGTAAAGTTTATTTTAAAATCCTTGCTTCTTACACCAAGATTCGTCCTGCCGAGTGATTCAAAAGGGAATATTTTTAAAAGTTGATTGCTTAGTAAATAGGTTACGGCGTGGTATGAATACATACATTATTACAGCAAGTTAACAGATTGGTATATACCAAATAATCTGTTCATATTATTGATTTTCACTGAATTTTGAAATTACATTACTGCACTGCCATAAGATACTCTACCGGTATGCCTCACAAAATGTGGTTCATGTTCGCAGAGCTGAGATGACGTACTTTCAAAAGAAATTAATGAATGAAACCTGGCACGTAACAACTCAATAATGAATTCTGGCATTTTTTGAACATTTTTTTTTTTTGGAAAGTCACCCTGCATTTTTATATTCGCTGGAGTGTAGAATTCCATGTTGTTTCTATTTGTTATTTATTTGTCCGGTCCTTTGTCTAACATTGTTGGGTAAGCATAATTATTTTTAAAGACAGGCAGTTTCTTCACTTGCGGAACTTACCGCAAATGGACATCGACTGGCGCAGCTGTGTGTAAGTGATGTTGCAGGAAACAGGGCGAGGTGGACATCGTAAAGGCGGAGTTTTACAGTGGGGAACCATGAGGCCGTGGTTCTGGACAAAAGCTAGTCATGAAGTGTCTATCCATGTCGTTTTTATACAGCCGTGAGCGAATGGAACCGCCCCGACTTTACCACATGTCATTGAATACACTAAATCAGGGGTTCCAAACCTTTGTCAGGCAATCTCCTCAGGCTCCAAGTGTTCATTGAACATGCCCCCCCCCCCCATCCATCCCTACTCAAACCTAACAGATGCATTTTACAAGAAGGCAGACTGCACACAAATTATGATGATACGATTCTCAACTCTTTATGAATGGCTATAGGCTTGCAGGTTGTTCATTATCAATTTCACTAAAGAAATAAAACCAATCTACGTGTGCTGTTGAACAAATCAGTGGCTGCCCTGTATTTGTCCACAAATCGAAATCCATTCACATTTTCGCCCTGTATCGCCCATTTCTTCGTTTTGCCCCCCCCCCCCTTCCGCCATCAGAAATCAAAATCGCCCACGTTGAGAACTACTGCACTCTATCACTTAAATTTTAAAAAAGGAAAAAGGGGAATTTTTTTTTCCGAGTCCCTGCCATTTAGGATGGTAACGTCAACACTGTGGGTATATTTCATTTCACGCCAACTTTGCAAGAACCTGCGAGAGAAATAAGCCTTGTTTTTCACAAGCCACCCGTAAGCGTAATCTCATAAACTAATTCTGAGTTCCACTTGCTTAGAACAAAGTACCGAAACCTTTGAAGTGATAGCGTTGAGAAAACCTATACAGGCGAACTACAATGTAATTGGCAGGAAAACTGTAAACATTTCCCGTTTTCAGTGGGAGTAAAAAAGATATAGCTTTCCTGATACCATCTGTTATTTATTATATTTTGGTATGGTTCATTAATCCCTGACTTCGGTTTACAATCACATTACTGCAGTATCCGGTTGTACGGCACGCCTATAATATTATATGATTTATTTTACATAGTTTACAAAAAATAATTTGCCATCAAAGAAACAGAACTGAAATTATTTCCCTTGTTCCGAGTGCTTGTGGCCCCTGAACTTACGCAATTTACCCTCGATCTAGGTCTCCAGCAAGGCATTGGTGTAGGTAGCCAGAAACTTGTCAGGACAGGAGCAGTGCACAGTTACACCAGGAAATCACTGTCACTTTAAATCGGAGAATTTCAAGCGAAAGGCCACAAGCCCCGCGGGTATGTATGTGTGTGTGTGGGGGGGGGGGGGGAGGGGAGGTCACGAACTAAAATAAAATTGAACGATAGAACAATAGAATCATTATAATATTATAATAAAACAGTAATAATTACTCTCGCTCTAGCTCGCTCTCTCTCTCTCTCTCTCTCTCTCTCTCTCTCTCTCTCTCTCTCTCTCTCTCTCTCTCTCTCCTCCCTTTCTCTCTTTCTTTCTTTCTCTCTCTGTCACCCTCATTCTCTCTCTTTCTCTTTATCTCTCTCTCTACCTCACTTCCTCTCTGTCATCCTCTTTCTCTCTCTCTCTCTCTTTCTCTCTCTTTATCTCTCTCTCCCTCACTCCCTCTGTTACCCTGTTTTTCCCTCTCTCCTTCTCTCTCTCTCTTTCTCTTTATCTCTCTCTCCCTGGCTCTCTCTTTGTTATCCTCTTTCTCTCTCTCTCTCTCTCTCTCGTTCCCTTCCCCCTCTTTCTTTGTCCGTCTCTCTCTCTCTCTCTCCCTCTCTCCCTCGCTATTTGTCTATCTGTAGTATATGAGTATTTACTTCTGTCCCTGTATGTGTGAGAAAGGGAGGGAGAGAGGGGGTAGATGGAGACAGAGAGAGGGAGAGACACAGAGAGAGAGAGATAGAGGCAGCAAACTAGTGATGACAAGGAAAGGGTTGAAGGTCAGCTTTTTATGTATTTCCTCTTATTTGGCGGAAGGGAATCTCAGGTGGTGATCAGATCTTTGATAGGAATCCTGAAGCAAAGAAAAAAGGTTCAAAGAAAAATTTGCTTTAACCGAAATGTTCAACTTCTGTGTGGGATGTTTTACATTCCGTGACTTCAGCCAGTAAAAAAAAAAGGGAGCTTGTCCTTGAACTAGAGGGTTCTCGTGTTCCGGCCCTCATAGTCTTTTCTCAGTTGTGTGCAGTTCCAGAGTACCATGGCGCCACACCCTCCCCTCCTCTTGCTGGTTACTACTGCCACTTAAATTTAATGCCAGAAAGTTTAAGATCCCAGAACACATTGAGACCTCCCAGCGTCGTTTCACTTGTGTGATGCGTTACGTCACTTGTACATTGTCCGGGACCACTTTCCTGACACTTTCCGTTTACTGGGAAGCTCCTTCCGTTAGACTGCCAAATAGTTTTTCCAGATGTATACGGAGACTTAACAGCTGAGATTTCCACTTGATTTTTAACAAAGAAAAGCACATAAACTTTGGTAAATCAGTTTGTTATCGTCGAACTCAAAGTGAAAGTATAGAGGTCTGTCGTTATCTATACTATATATATATTTGTGGACTTGAGATTTTTCGTTGCAAAAGGCTTCTGAACCACTCAACACTCAGACTTCAAATATTATATGGTGAATCAGAATGGATGTAAGGGTGCACAGTTTTCAATAGAAGTCTCAAATCTGTGTAGTTTTTTTAATTGGAAATTTATTGTTTCGCCATCATTTAGATCTATTTCGAGTCATGGTTAGCCATTTTAAGGTTTCGTTATCACTTCCTGCGATGTGTTCACTATCAAACACACTAACCCGCGCGCAAATCATGCTGTTGTACGGGATGCGCAGGGTGTCAACTCACAAAGGCAGTGCAGTAAGACTTATTTAAAAACAAACAAACAAAGATAAAATAAACAAATAGGAACAGGCCAGACGAAGCAGGTCCATAATAACCGCCCAGAACTGAAACCAATATTCAAACCGATTTATCCCGGGCAGGGCCGGGGACCTCAGCTAGTATGGGAAAAGGGAGTATCAGCCAAGGCTGTTGTTATAAGTACGCACACACCCCAAGCGTTTTGAGCTAGAGGCGCAAACGTATACATACCTATCTCTAACCCTGTCCTTATTCTCCACACTAAATCTTATCGAATCCCTAACCCTGATCCTTGCCCTTCCAGCCAAAAAAAAAACAGGAGGAAAACAAAAAGAAAATCTGAAAGAATAATTAATTAAGACTGTTGTAGGAGTATTTCGGGAGGAGCTCTCTAGCTCTGAAGTCACAAAAGGCTTTAAAATACATACGCCTAATGCAAAAAACTTGGGGGACGTACACACTTGTAACCACATTCATCAGTCAAACACATAATTTCGCAAGAGGCTCAAAAACAGTTGGCGTCGTGCCTTTCTTTGTCCTTTGCTGTATTTCTATTTGGTGATGACCAAAGGAAATTACTAATCGAACAAAGACATAATCAAGATAGAAAAATAGAGCACATTTCAATCTATAAATTGATGTAAACATTCTTTGAAATAATCTTAAAATGTGAACCTGATTTCGATTTGCCTGTGCAGTCTTTTTATGTAGCACTAAAGACGTGGATTGGCTAACTCTCACATTGGCGTCACAAAGTTTTAGCTTCCGATTCGTAGTTGATTTTTATTTTTTTTTAATTCCATTATTCATTTGACAGATGTTTACACGTTATTCAGCACTGCATTTTCAGTGATGTTTGTCTTCTCAGATTTATTTCAGCTCACCTGTTTATGGTTAGAACACACCTTAAACCATCAGTTAACCTTTCTGTAGATTTTGGTCACATAGTGACGCAAGTTATCAGGTTTTCCTGCCATTAACTTGACTGGCACTCGCTAAATGTGCCAGAATTTTTTTTTCAATTTTTTTCAAGCAGTAAAACAAAACGTGAAGTGTTTATGATGATTAAATACCAGAGAATAGAATCCTATCGATCGCATATGCCAGTTTGTATGTGAAAAACATAATTATAAGCTAAATCTTTTCATTTTAATTTTCATTACGCTGGCTTCACTTCTTGGCAGCGAATCTGTCAAACTTCCATTTCCATTAACCCAAGAAAGGCTTACATTTCAGTGCCCCACATACTGTCGTGAAAATGTTTATAAGCTTCTAGAAATGTCTTTGGTAGCGTGGGAATCGACTATTGATCTCAGAACTAAACAACGTGTCTGAGCCGAGAGGCGATTATCAAGTAACCAAAAACAAAAGCCAAAAATCTAAAGACGGTAATCGATACACACCCAAACATAAAAAGCTACTTTCCGCAGCTACAAGCTGATCACTGGTTCATAGAAATGTGTTATTGGAGACAAGAATGTTTGGCTAATAAGGAACAAGTAGAAACAACGATACCTCACCTGTGTCTCCAACAATACGGCCAAAATGGCAAGTCAACAACCTCAGCGTGCTTTTAAAGCTCTACGCCCCCTACAGAGAAAAGTCGGTCAGTTGTTAACAAGTTCAAGTTCAAGTTTAGTTTATTATAGGCCTGGCGGCCAATTCAAAAACACACAAGAATCATGTGAACAATCTTAGAAAACATTAAACAAACAAACAAACAGACAAAATGCATGATCGTTCACTCTCTCCGCTCCCTGCAGCATTTATACACTTACTTATTGTAGTATACAGTCAAATACAGCTTGTAATTGCCAGCAACAGTCATCATTTTCAATCCCCCCCCCCCCTACATAACCGATCTCTCCTCACCTTTATCTGTTGTAAATTTACTACAATTGAAAATATCACTATAATTTATTCTTTCACTCGAAGGTGAATTTAGTTTTCAGACTTCGCCAGGAGAAGTCACATAGCGGCATTATTGTATTCGTTTAGAACATTATGGCAAAGCAGTGCAAACGAATGTAGTTCTCTATCGTGCATCGACGACAGAAAATGTATAAGCTTAAACATGCTTGGTCTAACAAGTAGCCAAGGTCCGCTAACCATACCGGAATGTCCCCGAAGGAAATGAACAAACAAATGAAAATGCCGTGTTTTATTCGCCTTTCACAAGCTTTTCAACATGTCTGTGGCTTTTTGTTTCATTTCTTCTCTTTGCTTGTCTATTTGTTTGTTTGCACTGAGGCTGTTGGTGTTGGTGAAGACGATAAGGATACTCTGGTTAGTGTTGCCGTTAATGTTATCATATTATTTGTCGTCGTCGTTTGTTGTTACTGTTGAGGCTGGTGATGACAGTAATGGTTTTGATGTTCTTAGTGTTGTTTTTGTCCACGGGGTCATGGCATCGCGTCATCCAGTGACCGTTCGCCATTCACACGTAAAAGAAGCTCACCGTTTCTAGTCTTCTCGTCATCCATATTTAACGCTTTCAGCCAGAGTCCTCGGACAGAGCGCTTTCTGTGCCTGGCGTGGTGAAATCGTCGCTAATCAGATGATAGATCTGATTAATTTAATGAGTTTGGATGAAAAACTGTAAGGAAATGACAGCCTTCTAGTGTGTGTGTGGGTGTGTGGGTGTTATTCTGTGTGTGGTGGCTTACGCTCGGAAGGAGGGGTGGGGGGAGGGGTTGTAAAATGATTTCCTGTTGGTGAAAAATTCATGTACTTTTCGCTGTCGGTGGAGTTGGTTTTTTTTCTCCTACGATGACAAGACTTGTTCGCCTTTTTCTTTGCGTCTGTTTCTCACTCGGGTTATTGTGTACTTCGGCCGTCGCCAGTTTTGCTTCATTTTTCTTTCTCTCGTTTTTTCTTTCCATCTCCTCTCCATCTGTCGCAGCCTCCTCAGTCCTTTCCTCTGCCGCCAATCTCTCTCTCTCTCTCTCTCTCTCTCTCTCCCTCTCTCTCTCTCTCTCTCTCTCTCTCTCTCTCTCTCTCTCTCTCTCTCTCTCTCAACGTACACACACACACATACATTAAACCCACACTCACTGCCTCACCGCCCCACTGAATTCTTCCTTTATTTTCCCCGTCGTCTTTTTCCTTCTTTCTCCTTCCCTCTTCTTCCTCTCGTTTTCGCCCCTCCCACCCGACCCCCCTAACTCTCTCACTTTCTCAAATCCGATTACTGTAAGCGCATTTCTCTGGCAAGATCTATTTCGATGTCTCGCCCAGTAATGAGTATGACGCTCGTTTAGGTGTCTGACGTCACAGGTCCTGGATATGACATAGCCTCACTCTTAAGTCCTAACCCTTCTTAAGTCGAAACCCCCCTTGACTTAACCTTCCTCCAGACGACCAGCTGAGACTGACTAGAAGAACTGCGTGGCTGGGAAGGACAAATAACACTGAATTTGTTTGGGGAATGACTCTGATGATGTCTCCACTGTAGCCAGTTTAGGCAACAGTTATGGATCAGATTTACAGCGCCAAAAATTCTCTTTACCTCTGTAGCGGCGAGGAGCGAAGCAGAACGGATGCTGTGGACAAGTATATTTGTATTTGTATTTGTATAACTCTTGAATCCCATTTGGGAAGTTTGCCTTTGTGCCATTGCAGCCTAGTTACAACTGGAGCAAGCATGTCGTCGCCACAGTGCAGCGCCGGTAGGCGGGGGTTTTTTTTGGAGGGAGGAGATGAGGGAGAAGGGGAGGGAATGGTAGGGATGAATTTTTATTTAATTTTGCCCGGGCAGCGGCCTGTTCGGCCTGCTCTTTTCGATTTCCAACTGCCAAGGTATCTTTAACGTGCGCAACGTGCACACGGGCCCTCCGAATTTTTTCGTCCTTATCCGAGAAGACTAGGTACTCGATCCTACAGAGGCAAAGAGTGTTTTACGCCATTGTCCGTAAAAATAGAGGAGCAGAGCGGATGCTGTGGACAAGAGCAGTAAGTAATGAACTTATAAGGGGCTGAGCATCACCACATCTTTATACGTATCTGTGCCGGACATAATTCTGAGGCGTTATTGTTCCATACAGCGTGCCAACCGTTTTGAGGTGTCACATATGGCTGCCAAATGTACAAAGTAAGGGCGTTAAGGTCGTGACCTATAGATATATTTATTTCGTGCCGTTGAACTTGCACGTCTCTTTCCTTTCTAATGAGATAGTATCAAAGGCTTTCTACTCACCGGGCTGCTAAAAAGGTGAGCATGGGATTACTTAGAGTGGGGCTCACCCCGAGCAAGATTCGAACCAGGCACTTCTCGCACCAGGATCAAGAGTTCTACCACCCAGGCCAAGGTATCGGCGACAACGGTTGTGACAGCCTGAACTTGTTTACATCTACCCTCGCTGGCAAACAGAGCTTTGTGTCATAGATTTCTAGAGCAAGGCCATTATCTATTATTGATGATTGGGTCTTGGCGTTTGTTGCTACCATTCAAGTTTTTTATTCAAAATCTGCCATAGTGTCATTACAGCACATCGTCGCCATAATGCAGCACCGGTCGGAGGGTTATTTCTGTTGGGGGCGAGGGGGAAGGGGGTGGTAGGGATAAGATGCTACTTAATTTTGCCCGGGCAGCGGCCTGTTCGGCCTGAATTTCTCGATTTCCAACTGTCAAGGTATCGTTAACGTGCACAACGTGCACACGACTTTTTCATCCTTATCCGGGAAGACTAGGCCCTCTATCCTACCTACCATATGATCAGGGACAGGAAAACATGAGAAAAATCCCAAAAATTCCAACTGGGATGGGAATCTGGTACCTTCTGCATGAAAGGCGGGCACCCTGCCTCTAGGCCAATGTGTGTCCCTATGTCATGTTTGTCACGAGCAGGTGAGCTGGGATCAGTAGTTACGGGGGAAGGGGGTCGAGTAAAGTTAACCCACGGCCCACGGGTAATGAAAAGCGTGCATGTTGTGAGTGGGGGGGTCTGCATGAGGCGAGAGCGCTGTACTACTATCACTGCAAGTTAGAAGGTCCCAGGGGACGGACGTGAGTGAGAACAGTCGGGAGATTGTGACAGTGTTTCCAGTGATGACTGGTAGGTGGAACGATGATTGATTATTATGATTGATGTATTATATTCGTCTACGGCCATGATGTAAATAAGTATATGTGAGGAATGTGGAAGTCCTTGATACTGTATATAGCAATGTGCGCCATGAGCGATAGATGGAAGTTAGCTTCATGGATTTGTAGCGAGAGTGAGTAGGGTGTAATATGGTGGAGGTGTTACCGTAAGATGTTTGGTGAGTGAAATGTGAACTATTGTGTGTACGCTTCATGAGTTGTAATGAGGGGTGAAGTGATTAGAAATGGTATGGTATTATACCAATGTAATGTTATTTTTGTAGGTGCCGGGGTCGGGCCGAAGAGCCGCCTACGGTGAGCACAGGGGATAGGCCAGCATAGGGCCGAAGGCCACACATAGGCCAGGAGTGAAGCTGTCGGTGTAGGACAGTTGCAGCACATGAGTCGTGGCAGTCTGGCCACAGACAGGGGTGTATATAGGATTGTGAATGTGCTATTAAGATGTGCTATTGTGACATGGATGTATTACTGTGCGAATGAGATATTCATGTGAATTGAAGTATTAACGTGCTATGGCCACGTGAAGTGTATAGGAGGCTAAGGTGTATTGCCATAGGGAGGTGCTATTGAGAGACTGTGGTGTGAAAGAATATTAGTGTGTCATTAAGACCCTGAGTGGAGAGGCTGAGGCCGAGGTGTCTTTAGAGTAATTACCGGGTTGTGGACCCGAGGAAGTGTGCTTACGGAAGAAGGCCGTGGACGGCAGTTAACTTGAAGAATATAATGTATGTATGTAATTGCACTGTTATCCTTATCTTTATATTTATGTTTAATAAATGTGTGAGTCTGATGGGTTGTTCTGTTAAGTGTTATACTTGTTCGTTCGTGATTGTTGTCCTGTTATAACCATCGCATCTCCCAGTCTGGGATTTGTGACAATGTTGTTATTATAGCTATTAAAACCTGTCCCCCCCACTCTCAACCCCACCCCAACCCGCTCCGTGCATGTCTCCGGCTATGTATCCCCCATTGCTATGCACGTCCCAATCCACAGACCCAGCAACAATAATGGGATAACCCGAGTCATTGCAGTTCAGCAAAAACAGACTGGAGCTAAAGTCACAAGAAATTACCATGCACAGTCTGGAATAAGAAAAATACAAGCGACAGTGCACATTCATAATACATGTTGGGCTGTTGTTATAAGAACGTACGTACCCCAAGCGTTTGGCTCTAGGAGGCGCGTACGTATACTTACTTATCCCTAACCCCGTCCTTATCCTCAATCCTAAATCTTATCGAATCCCTAACCCTTCTCCTCCTCCCCTTCCAAACAAAACACAGGTGGAAAACAAAAAGAAAATCTGAAAGAATAATTAATTAAGGCTGTTAATAGGAGTATTTCCGGAGGCATCCGGAGGAACTCTCTAGTTCTGGAGTCACAAAAGGCTTTAAAATACGTACCACTACAGCAAAAAACTTGGGTGACGTACACACTTGTAATATAACAATATTGTACGTATTGAGTGCATTATGTAATAGCTTCCCCGACAAGCAACGCTACGGAAATGCCAAGGACAGGATTAACATCAAGTTTACATAATTATGAATGACATCGTCCCTATGTAAATTCCCTGGTTGCGACATCGCGCCAACTCGGTTGGATGTGGTGGTGTGTGTGTGTGGGGGGGGGGAGGGGGACCCACCCCGACGGTAATCCTGCCAAGCCTACGGAAGTCTTATGCAATTCTACGATGGGCTACGGTAGGTATTTCCTGACCCCACACCCCGAAATATAACTCCCCATCTCCACCTCGCCACCCTGTGTTTAAGAACCAGTGATCTAAATAAACGATAATGCTCAGCTCTTTTTAATTCACGTTCATGAGCAATGCCAAGACACAGAATGTCGGGACGAACAATTCCTTCTCCCTCTATGTGTCCACAAACGGAGCGCGTCTAAATACGGTGTGTACTTCTGTTTTTCCTTCAATTCAATTATGAAGGCGCGTGGTGCGAAGTGTTGCATTGTTGACTTCGATGATACGCGCGCAAGTCGACGGACGGGACATGGCGAATTGATTCGTCCCGGAATCCTGTGTCTCAGGACAATGTCACTGTCAATTAGCGCAGACCTGTGCAGCATCCCAACACTGTAGTAAATAGCGTAGCAGGCCAGGGTCAGACAGCGGGGTTTCTGACAAACTCATCACGGATTCAGTGATATAACACATAATGGAAACGGTCAACATGGTCATCTGTTATTTATTCTACACCAGTCACCGGCTGCCCTCAAGGTTGTCTGTCTGGATGCACCACAATAAAATGTCGTAAGTGGGTTTTTTCCCAAGTTTCATTGCAAATTTACTTAATTTTGGCTGTTGTTGTGTTGTCGTGGTTTCCTTTGCTGCTTTCGTTGTTACTGTACTATTGTGTGTTGTTGTTGTTGTTATTGTTGGTACTGATGTTGTTGGTGCAACTGCTGCTGCTGTTGTTGTTGTTGTGTTGTTGTTGTTGACAATGCTGTTGCTGTTGTTGTCAGAGATAATAATAATAATAATAATAATGGATGGCATTTATATAGCGCATATCCATTGTCATTAGAAATGCTCTATGCGCTTTACAGAAGCTCCTTCACTCGCTCTTTCTTTCTCTCAAGGTGGACTGTTCCAAACTATTTTGATTTAAGAGATTAATCATTCATTTTATTGATAATACTATTCCAATTGCCGTTCATAGAACAATGGTCACGCAGTCACATCGAAATTTCCAGTAATACTTTTCCTTTCTACTGGATGAAAATGCGTCTCTTTTTTGCGGCTAAAAAAATAAATAAATAATATACAATATCAAGGACTATATTATTTTGTCAAAAATGGATGTGTCCACGTAATTTATTATCAGAAATTGAATTAGTATATAAAATTTCATGATTTTGGTCTCGTAGTCACAAATTTTTAGCTGCTTACACGTTAACGTCTACCCTCAGTGTAAGCTTAGTACGATTATTGTATTACATTAATCCTGTTTTTGTTTTATCAGAGACCATTGCCAGTGAAATTTGTACCAATATTGACTCATTAAGGCAAAGAAAAACAAATACGAGTTCCCATCATGGCAGTCCAGTCACGACAGGCGTTGTACCCAAATAATCAATATCATGTGCACACAATACGATAATTTCGAGGGGTGCCTACGCATATACCACAAATCGAAATTTTTCGATTTTTTTTTTTTTTTTGCATCAAACTTTCAAATCTCTCCCCTGTAAAATTTACAAAAACTGGCGATATGGTCTTTGCCCGGGCGCCCCGCGATTTGACGTGTTCGTGTACAAGCTTTGCTCAACTTCAGAACTGATTCCAAAGTGCAGTTCTGTCCAAGTCAAACATGACCAACTTTGACGATCAAACAATCGGTCAGGCGAACCTTTTCAAAACGGCAAATTTCATCTCAACAGTAATTGGGGTCGAAAATAATTAAATGCATAATTTAATTATCGAAATCGTGTGGTGCTCTCCGTGATTTTAAACAAAGTTAATATTTACACAGGGGGTCAATAAATTATTTGCTCGTGGAAACAGAAACTGATGTCAGAGCCAGCGTTGTCAGTGGCAGAAAAGATAGTGGGGGGAAAAGGCAGTGGAGTTCGATGCCCCGTGTAACTTCGATCATTTCATTCGATTTTGCGGTCACAAAAGGGGTGAGTGAGTGAATGAGTGAGTGAGTGAGTGAGTGCATGTTTATCCGCTAATGTGAGTAGGCCTACTTCTGCCAGAAAAGAAAGGATAGAAGGTAGGAGATGAAAAACACTGTGAGAGAGACAGAGAGGGGGGGGAGAGCGTATGAGACTAGTTTCACTTGAGGAGGCCTGAGTTGGAGGGGAGTCAAGGCAAGCGAGAGAGGTAGAGAGAGATGAGATCATGAACATATTAGAAATGAAGGTCTCATAACATGGGAGATAGAAATCGTTGGCTCTCTTGTAAGTGCAAAGTCCAGGCTTTGATGTGTCTTGCGGGCGTGCCTATTTTCTCTTGTACAGGCACAGCTCTTGCGGAGAATTGGGGAAAAGAGGGCGGGGGGGGGGGGTGCAAAAACCATTGAGGGTGGATGATGGGGGGGGGGGGTGTGTACTGATTGGGGAGGATACATTTATGGCTGAGATTTGTGGCGTGGCTTGTGACATTGGGGTTACCAAATAAATAAAACTGACCTACTAAATTGGATCTTCCTCGCCCAGTTCTCATACCAAATTTTTTATACTTATGACATACTATTCCTTCTCTTCAATCAGCTACTCTTTGCTTGAGGCTGATGCTCTCCCTGTCCCCCCCCCCCCCTTTTCCCCTTTTTCTCCTAGCAAGCCAATCAAATCTAGCTTTCAATAGCGCCTTCATCAGTACTGAAACTTCATTCCAATCATTTCCAGTCAACCTCAGCCGTTGTTGGTGAGGAATGATTTGAGTACTTGTCCGCCTCTCACTTGAGAGCACGTGTGGCTGAAGGGGTAGTACTCTCGGCGCGTGACACGGACTGTAACTGAAGGATCTACCCTCCCTGCGTGATGCGGACTGCAACGGAAGGGTTAGTACCGTCCAGGCGTGACATGGACAGGCAAAAAGTGGCGAAGTGTTTGGAGATTTGACGAATGAAAAGTCCCGAAAGTACAGTATCAGCTCTACAGAACTTGTTAGTCACTGAGTACCCACAGTCCAGCAGCTGAAAACACTTTTTCTTTCTTATTTTCCTTTCTTTTATTCTTCTTTTTCATTCCTCTACCTCATCCTAAGGACCCATTCAGTCTGGAAAGAGGATGAAGTATGAGTGAATCTGGCGAAATCAGGTTTAGGATGAAAGACTAAATTCGTGAGAAATCCCCTCCATAAGTGTATGTGTGTGTGTGTGTTGGTTCTGTGGAAATTGAGATTTGCTTATTAAATGAAAAGTTAGCCATTTTTATGCATTCAGTTGATATATTTGGCTTTAAATCGTCTTGGCAACATTTCCCATGTATTTTGGTTGTTTAACGAAGCACTAAATTTCACCTGGAAACCCAATTTCGCCAGATCCTGTCACATAATTATTTTATAGGTATAACTTTGCCAATAGCAGTTCCTTAGTTATATCTCCCAGCGCCCCAAGAATCCTCAAACTATGATTTTCACGAATGCCTTGCGTTTTCTACTTTGCTAAAAAAATCGTAAACGCACTGCCCATCGTTCCCTGAATTATGGTCAGAATTAGACCAACCGGTATTTGTTTATGAAATCCCTT
Organism: Onchidella celtica; assembly: GCA_963931925.1. Lineage (NCBI taxonomy): Eukaryota > Metazoa > Mollusca > Gastropoda > Systellommatophora > Onchidiidae > Onchidella > Onchidella celtica. Next base: position 48,693,097 of record OZ007575.1, on the reverse strand, counting down.
TTGGGTTATGTATTGCTTTTTGCAATATGTGAAATAACGCGTTTCGTCATTTTTTGTTAGCACAAAAAATATATAATAATTACGTTTGCTGTAAGTTTAATTACTTGACAATTTGACCATTGTAGATTACATCACAAAAAGTTTCAAATTTACAAGAAAAATATTTTCCAGTCCACAGAGATTCTATATCTTCAGGTGAATATATTTATTTTTGTCATATTATTTGTAAAGCTGAGTCCATTTCCATGTTTTCGTTCAGTTTGGTATTTCATTTGTCTGGAATTGTTGCTTTTGAAAACTGATTCTTTAATGGATTTAACCTCTAACTTGCGGTCTGGCCATGAATAAATGTGCGTCAAAGACATCGATTTACGGCAGTGCCTGCCGTAAATCGATGTCTGCTTGAGTCCAAGCACATTATCTAATTTTTCCATCACTGTACTGGCAGAGCTAAGGACACTGGCTCACAAAAAATTATTGTTGTTGTTGTTGTTTGTGTTTGTATGATTTGATGGAATTTCCAGAGCACTGTAAGCTCCAAATAACACATGTACACAATAAAAAATTAATATTTCCTTTCAAGACGGCCCATACCCAACCTCTCTGGCAGGAAAAGTGGTAAGTATGAAAGCATCCTTCCCTTTCCACCTTCTGACCCAAAGTAGTCAGAACAGCACAGACTAGACCGACAATTTGGTGTGGATATGAAATTTGAATAATCCGCAGCTTTGTCTCTTTTCTTAGAGATTTCACGGGTTCTCATCCCTCAGCACCATTACCCCACAGT
>OZ007575.1:48659810-48687310 GCA_963931925.1 Onchidella celtica | reverse complement strand
GTCTTTATACGAATGTTCCAGAGCACGTGTAGAGTGTGAGAGGCTTCGGCGAGTTCAATTTTGAGTCTATTCTGGCCTTTTCCCGCCTCCTGCGCTCGGCCCACCAATGTGCTCTAACCTAATTTGACGTACCCTTTCCTTTAAAGCAGTATTGCTCTAAAATACTATCTTTCATACTACTACGAATCATTCCCTTAGAATGACAAGGCTCTATCTCCACTTTCTGGCTGAACTGAGTTACACACTACACACTACTTCTACGGGCGTTCACTATTGTGTGTCAAAGTATCTAGCAGATTCAGTGTGTAATTTGTAAGTATTACTAAGAAGAAAAAATTCCTTTACTCTAAAATCTATGACACTTCAATTCCCGATTTCTCAAAAGTTGACGGAAAGGAGCCAGAACCTTGTCATTCTATGGGGGATAGAATGCTACTGCACGCCAGTTTTTCCCCATCAGACTGTCAGGTTCCAGTTAAAAAAAGAACAGTCCTATCTCTATCCAACGAAAACATTATCTCAAAGTTCCTATTGTGACCCGCTCAATAACTTATCTCAAAGTTCCCATTGTAACCCACTCCATAACTTATTTCAAAGTTCCTATTGTGACCCACTCAACTGCCTATCTCAAAGTTCCCAATGTGACCCACTCAATACCTTATCCCAAAGCTGCCAAGTGACCCATTCAATAGTTCATTGCAAAAGTTCCTATCGTGACCCACTCAAATAGCTTATTTCAAAGTTCTTAATGTGACCCACTCAACAGCTTATCTTAAAGTTCCTATTGTGACTCACCCAATAGTTCATCTCAAAAGTTCCCAATCTGACCTGCTGATTGTACTGAGCTATGCATGTAGGCCTACTTACAGCTCCTCTGCTTCCGGTCTCATCATTCACCGGCAGTCTAATCAAAGGATTAGTGAGGAATCACACCGATAATTTCCTGCAGCTCAATCGCATTAGTTGTGCGGGGTAAGTTGGTCACCGTTACACTGCAATAATTATTGCACTCACACTGATGATGGAAACGGGTAAATTTAGAAGAGTTGGCAGGCAGGCGGATAGTTGTTACAGGAACATCTGTAACACTCGGGAAAAACGAGAAAGGAACTCTGTAAAGTAATTGCCTCGGAATTTGTTGGTGATAGCATTACGTATTACGACAGAAACCGTCAATATTACAATTATGTATTGTTTCTACTAGCACACATTCGTACAAACAGGCAATTCACATGCACATCAAAATTACTGTGAATGATCAGTTCCCGCATAGAATGTAGAACTTGCGTATTTTGACTTCCACGATTAAAGTGCAGTTTTTTCGAATGATGCAGTCCGTCTAGCATGGCGTATTTCAAAATGTCATCACTCTCGGGATAAATCTGGTAGGCTGTGTAGATGGTAGATAGTGCGAGAGAACAGTAGACAGAGAGACAAAGAGAGAGAGAGAGAGAGAGAGAGAGAGAGAAGGGGGGGGGGGGAGAAGAGGTGAGAATTTTTTAAATAAAAAATATATTGACTTCTGAGATAGACTAGGCAGAGAGACGGACATTAATATATTAATTTTACACACACACTTTTTCAGATTGTTTGAGAGGCATTTTATCTAGTCTCTGAAATGCTCGTATCTTTTCTTTCAGGCATAAAAACCGAGACCTCATCAGAATCCATAGCACTTTGTTTGTGTTCAGGTGTGAAAATGTTCAAAAGGTGAGAGGTTCTATGGGCTGGCTGAGAATTTCCAGACATGCCTTTAATTCCATCCATGTAACATTACACCCTAGCAAGTGTGAGCTGGAACACGCGCCTAACCGCAACAGTGGTTACTCAACGATACGCGTAATGAAGTCAGAAGCCACAGATTTATTTATTTTCTAAGCAAACTGCCTTTGATGGGTTTAACATCGGTGGGCGTCAGCGCTGTCTATCGCTGGCGGCTGGGCTCTATCTCAGCAGCTTCTTCAGTGCTCTCTGTTTTTGTCTCAATGAAAATCTGGTTCGTATCCATGAACGAAACAATTACTCTTTGTAACGAAATGCCGCATAATGACCGTCCACTTGCCCGTTCGATCGGTCCACCTCCCCGATCTATTGTTCGAAGTTATGTCTCAGGCTACCTGCGGGTGGAGCAATTATCTCTGACCCGTCCACCTAACACCCCAGCGTCCGAGTTTGGCCACCGTTGAATCTTTGTGCACGTTTTTATGGCTCACGAATTTGAGCTAGGTAGAACCTCCCAGTTTCCTCCTCTGTAATTTTCTGTAATTTTCAGTTTCTGTATATTCCAGAGCAAATCTGGAGTCGTCAGTCCGCTTGCGATAGACTCACTGCGATGTCCTGCTCGTGCGAAGCAGTGTACCTGCCTGTAGAACTCAGGCGTGTATTTACAGTGTCTATTAAGACCTGTATTAAAATTTAGCTCGTGTGGAGCGAGGTCCTGCTCACGTAGAGTGGTGTACATGTCTGTCGTTCTTATTGTAAGACACAGACGTATATTAACATAGCCTATACGGTGTGTTAAGTTAGCTGGTGTATAGGGCGTTTATGACTTTCAAGTTCGCGTAGGACTTAAGTCATAGTAAATTACTATATTTCTTGCTTCGTCAAAGCATGAAATAAGCTCAGTTAGAGCGGCGTGTGAGTCTAAGCTTAAAGTTAAAGTTAGCTCATGTACGCGGTGCATATGTTGCACATATCTTAAGTTCTTAAGGAACTCATTAATTTCCAGTGTTGTACTCGCTTGTCGTGGCAGTGTTAGACCTGTAAGTCTCAGCGTGACCAGGCAGGCTTCTGTCCGCGTGTAGAGCATTGTACCGGGCGCTTCTGTGAATTGTGCAGAACAGCGGGAAGGCTAGAGGCCAAGACCTTAAAGTAACCACCTGTTTTAAAGTATCCTGTGCATATTGTTAGGACATTTCGATCCTGTTATGTATCCTGTGACTGTGACCAGAGCCTTGTCAGGACATTAGTTATATATAATTCTAGTAGTCATCTTGTGGATGTGGACAGTGCTTTTTATGTGGAGCAAAGACATATTTGTAATTGAGTGTATCCTGTAGCTGTGCCCAGGACAGTATTGACAGTGTAACCTGTAGTGAATTTAAGAGAACATTATCTTTGTGGAGTCCAGTTCCTCAAGAGACCAGACATTCTTCGGTTAGGACCATCATCGTCAAGATTACAGATTCAGAATATAGGACAATTAGTAACATTTTAGTTAGAGTAATTATTGGAAGAGTGTGGATATATCCTGTGTGAAACGTTCTTTAAGTGCAGAGCTGGTGAGATATACAATTATAACATATTATAATCCATTTTATTGTCATTTCATTGCATTAATCAGAAACCTTTTCTTTCAGGGTAATTATCTTAGCTGTTGTTAAACGCATTATCTTTTGAATTTGATCATTGTCATAATATCTGTATGAAATATTTGTCCATCTCTTCTGACACGTTATTTAGACTATTTTACCAACATTAATTAAGCCCCCATCCCACGTGTCCCAATAAATTTATTGTGTGTATAACTGTAAAGCACTTGTTTCCATTGGTGTGTTATAGTCACTCATAGGCCGGAACATCCCAAGGTTGCAAACCGCATTTGCAGTACCATTATCTGCACCTGCGCTTTGTGACACTCTTGTGTAAAGACGGGTTTATCTTCATGGTGAAATTGGTTCCCTTGTTAAATTTGTTTCCGGTCTTGTTTTTCCTTAGGATTCGTAACTAAGTGTCATGAGACATAATGGGTATTGTTGAATGTAACGTTCGTTATTAAGTGTTAGAGTGGGTATTGTCGAATGTCGGGGCAAAACACTTCATCACAGCATTCTCAAACGTAAGCCAGTTCTCCTTGTAACTAATAAGCTGTTCTGTTAGTACACGTTTAGGGATTCCACTCAAAATGGTGAGGCAGCATATTATTGAACTCAAAGGTGATGAAGTGGAGGGCAGAAAGACTGACTCACTGAGAGTCGGTTCACAGTAGCTTGAAAAGCGTTACAAATAATCTCTGAAACCATGAAGCAGAAAAAGAAGAGTGAGAATGTTAATCTGAGATAGAGAATTGGACATTCAGACCAAGAGGACCACGGGGATTGAACTCAGCACCTCGATTTGATAGCGAATCGCCGCACCAAAGAGCTCTTGCACAGCCCAATGAACAGATCATTTCACCAGTTCAGTGCAAGATGTAATGGGGTCCTCATTATTGTCACAATGGAACTAATCACTTCTTGCACTGAACCGACGATTTAATTCAAAACGAGCACAGGTTGCCTCGGACAATGATTACTTGTCTCGTCGACATACAACAGATAAACATCTTTTTCATTGGAAATTATTGGATGCAGTTTGGATTTAACTAACAAAGTAACATTTTCTGTGCGTTTTCAGAATAGTTATGCTTTTCTCTCTTCCTCTTCAGTATCTGTCCCACCCTCCCGTTTTCTGTCCTTCTCCTGCAGCAAAGAGTTTTTTAAGATCTCAAATATGCCTACGTTGTGAAATAACACAAGACTGATACCGCTACAATTTTATGAAATGCAGTATTTGGATTTCCCATCTGTTAGAAGTATTGTCAACACAATTATGGGTGATATTCAAACTGATTGACTTCTGAGAAAGTTTGAAAGGCAACGATCTTCCATGAACTCAACAAATCTTGAGAAACCTGAAAAAAAAACAAAATCTTTCATTATTAAACTGACTGGTACTAAGAACCAAGGAAAACAAACGACCTTTCACCATGTGTGTAGATCTTGAAAAATGCCGGAAAACAGAAATCCTTCATCAACTTGGCAAACATTGAGAAACCTGGTAAAACAAACATTGTTCCATCAACCCACAAGAAAATCTGTACGGAGACTCATGCGTAGAAAGCTAAACCTGCATAGGCCTTTCCGCATAATTACAGGTGATGGACGCAGGCCCAGACTATAGATTACTCGCACGTCCGTCAGCAAGTGATTCAAAGTTGACAACTTGGCTCACTGCACCATTACAGCCAGCTCAACCACTGTAAAAAGTGCGCATTTTTAATGGTAGACAAGCACTGTTATTGTTCCTGATGCCAGTTCATTTCACACCCAAATTCAGCCTTGGTTAGGTCACAAGACCGACAAAAAGTTGAATTCATAGACAGGCTGTCGTGCAAAGGTTTCCAGACACCGTTGCAGGCATGTATTGAGGCTCAGAGGATGTAAAAAGATAAGTAGTGTCGTGATCAAACATTGCAAAAACAAAATTCAAGTTATGACCTATGAAGGGGGTTCATGTTATCATTGCTCACATATAAATGGGAACAGGATCATAACTGCGCCATATCTTTTAAGGAACCACTCAAACGATTATTATGATAACTCATTTAATTAAGATATTATTTATTAACTCTTAGAACACAGTATGTTAGACATAGTGGTTAAGGGCCTCATCGTTACACTATTTATATGCATTCATGTTAGTGATTAGATATTACGTTAATAAACTGTGCAGAGTAAAATAACAGCGGTATAAATACTCTCAACTCAAATTACGCTATCTTTTAGCTAAAAGCACATTGGGAGAGAGAAATAACGGCGTGAAATTGAACCCGGGAGATAATTGTGAGATTGTTCTGTCATGTTGGGCTTTTATATATGCCTTTTTCATAACAATGAGAGGATGTCAGACACCTGGCTTGAATCTTTGCCAGGGCGCCGTCCAGTGAATAACTTAAAAGCACGAAGCGGAAAGACTTGGAATAATGTAAAGAGGCTGGCCCATGATAGAGAGGGATAAAAAGTGTTTGTTGGTGGCCTATACCCTGATCCAGGGTGAGAAAGGCAATGATGATGATGATGATCGCTTAAAATGTGTATGACTGGGCCAGGCCTAGAGCAGGACTCGAACCTAAAACTCCTGGCGCTCCGGTCAAAAGCTCAAACTGCTGAAACGCTGAGTCGGTGTATGCACTTTGGCAAGTGCACGGCAGTGTGAACTGTGCATTGTATCGCCTAATCAGCCGTTTGATACTGAAAAATGCCGAACAGCATTAAATTTACCTGTTTCGTTAAAACTGAAAACGAGAGCAAAAATTTAACTTTTTTTCATAATTTTTGTTTCTCACTCTTCGAGGATCCTATTTGAAAACATCAGCGTCTTCTATTCCCTGGGAGATAGACACAATCAATTGTGTTTCTGTAAGCATCTTTTTCTTTCTGCTCAAGCGAGAAGTGCAGTCTGTACAGGTTTACAAAGCAAATATTTTCCAATCTCTACTGTAGAAATTATGCATGCATTTTTCAATTTTTCTAGTTTCTGAACGGCCAATGGAATACAGAAATAGTAAAGGAAGCAACTGGGTGAACTCAGTGAATCAAATGAACGAACTAACCTATGAAATCGCTTACCTGTGAGTTATTTCACATCATGGATGAAAATAGCATTATAAAACAGCACTTTAGAAGATCGTTAGTGAAACGTCACAGCGTAGTGACCATTTATCGAATGTACGGGCAGGCAGACATATAGAAATATATACATGTAGATTGACAGCAGAGACATACAGATATAATTTTTGATAGAAAGACAGACAAGCAAACAAGCAACTAGGTTACTATATTATTGGAAACAGATAACAGTCTGAGAAACAGAGAGGAGAGAAGAGAGAGAGAGTACAATGCGAGAAAGAGTGAGAGAGAAGACGTGAGAGACTAGGGAAAGAGAAAGATGTTTTACATGTCTCGTATTGTTTTTATTGAAATCAGTATTTAACATGGTAACTGATAATCGTCTAATATTCTAAATTATACTGTACGGCATTTAATGTCCTACCTGCAAAATGTTTATTCTCACACAAGTGAGGACGGTATGCACGAAAGATTAATAGCCGGGTTAATTTTCTTGTCATTGTTAGGTATGAACCAAATTAGAACATTCACGTGCATCAAGAAAAGATTGGTCCACTGATTGGCCCCGATGCGTGAGGTCTCCGGTGCAAACCTGTGGAAGGTTATGATTTAACTTTCTTTTTTTTTGGGGGGGGGGGGGTGGAGAGGGGGCGGATATTCTTAGGACACTCTCGGAGGCTTCATAAAACCTGTTATGTCTCAATAACCTTGTTGGTGTTACATGTGTTGAATGCATGACCTCTGTAGCCTTATCACGAGATGCCCTGACACTGTCTGACACGAATGCATGGACGGTAAGATTGTTTTTGTCTGACACAGTGGAAAGTTTCCAGTTTCTAATGGTTTCGCGTTCACTAAAATAAAACAGCCCAAGAGGTGAATTTGTGCAATTTCCAAGACCATTAAATTTGGCGAAAATTTTGGTGTTTTTTGTTTTTTTTTATTTTTTAAATTACACCGTCCACATGTTGCCCCACCAAAAAAATGGCGCTATAGGCCTCTTGCAGACACTATGAGCACATGGAAGAGGTACGCTGTGTTTGGTATTCACATAAGGCACGGTACTTTCGTGGCCTCATAGTCTGCATGAATAAACTTTAAACTATACAAGGATTAACCTGCGTTAAAAACCGCCGATGTTGCAAATTCTCTACAACTGATATTGTATTATTTTCAAGGCCTCCTGGCAAATATTTCATAATATTTATTAAATCTTATCCAATGTTTAGTCTACAACATCTAGGCACGAGCAGAGAACATTAAAGCATTATTTTTACGAGTCTTGAAACTCTATACATTATATCATTCAAGTACATGTTATATGCATTTTTTGATATGATACCGGCCAACCCGTGTGAAACAATCTTGCAAACTCGTTGAACCGGAAGAAGAAACATTTATTGTACAAAACACGGACAGGAAGTGTCAGAGTGTAAGAATGTTAGAGTGCAAAAATGTTACAGTGTAAAAATGTTACAATGTGGAATGTGGCGTGGAAGAGGTGAAACTGTACTTCATTTGTCCATCACAAACCACCTTAATTTTTTTGTATCATTATTTAGAGTATTTAACGTGAAAACGTCATGTTCCTGGCGTATGTGGTTTTCTGGCAGTTCTTGGTCAAAGTTATGAAACTCTTTTTTTTTTTTTTTAAATAAAGGGGGGTAAAATGTAATACATGTTGTAAGGAAATTTCACGAAAGCAATCCTAAAAACTAAAGGAAATTATGAGGCCAAAAATGCATATACTTACGTAAACGTTGATGTATTCAGGCTGAAATTCTGCAAATTCATCGATTCTTGCGAGCGAGGAAAAAGGTCGCACGAGGTTTCATTTTTCTGTTTTTAGACCAAACTTTCCAGCGTGATATTTCCTCGTGCATACAATAATTATGTTTTATTTATCTGTGTTTATTATAATTTGATATTCTTTTGTAATACTAGCTGAAGTCCCGGCTATAATTTAATATTCTTTTGTAATAATAGCTGAAGTCTCGGCTATAATTAGATATTCTTTTGTAATATTAGCTGAAGTCCCGTCTATAATTTGATATTCTTTTGTGATACTAGCTGAAGTCCCGTCTATAATTTAATATTCTTTTGTAATACTAGCTGAAGTCTCGGCTATAATTTGATATTTTTTTGTAATACTAGCTGAAGTCCCGGCTATAATTTGATATTCTTTTGTAATACTAGCTGAAGTCCCGGCCCTGCCCGGGATAAATCTGTTTATTTTCGCTTCAGTTCTGGGTGATTGTAATGAATCTGCTTCTCCTTGCCCGTTACTTTATTTGTTTATTGTTCGGTTGGTTCCTTGCTTTTTCGATGTCTTACTGTACCCTCTTTGCGAGTTGGTGCCCTACGCTCCGCGTCAGTATTCATGAAGTGGCAATAATGTGTGCACGCATCAGTGTGTTTAACAGTGATCGAACACATCGCAGGAAGTGCTAACGTCATGTTTTTGTGGAAAAGAAAGGATTGAGGGTCGAAATTAGTGACGCCATGTAAACAAACAAATGTTTCTGCACTATCTCAAGTCTCCAAATCTAAAAAAAAAAGAACTTCTGCTGGCCAATCAGGCAAATCCGAGCTGTGTGAGCGGCGGTGTAGGCCTTGTTAAAAATCCCAGGAGGTTTTTGTTGTTTTTTTTATATAATAGATAAGATGATTAATTTTTTTCTGGAATAATGAATAAACGCTTAGTCGTTCTTTTGGACTCCGGAAAGCTAGAACATGAGGGAAGACAAAAATTATAAAGAACGAAAAAACGGGAATGAATTCCATTTGAGCCACACAATAAAGAAATGCTATAAGGACGGAACTCGAGTCCTCTAGGCGGATGTTTTTATGATAAATGCAAGACTGAGTGATTAAGACCCTGAACATGAAATATGTGCCCTACTACTCATCATCATCATCATTGCCTTTCTCACCCTGGATCGGGGTATAGGCCACCAACAAACACTTTCCATCCCTCTCTATCATGGGCCAGCCTCTTTACATTATTCCAAGTCTTTCCGCTTCAGTTGTATAACTCATATGGTATTCCTTCCGAAAGGAGGAAGTAAAGAGAGAAAGAAAAGAAATAAGGGACGAAAAGAAAGAAAAAAATGGAGTGGATATCAAAGAGAGGGGAAGTTGGAAGAGAAAGAGAAAAAAAATATGAGAAAGAGGGAGGAGACGTATAAAAAGATGAAAATTACCACTCGTATTTCATAACAATCAAAGAATTTTGTATTGACAAACCAAAGTCAATATCATAATGAAGGAAGACGACCACATTATTTAAACTCGCGGATCGTGAGAACGCAAGATTGATGTCGAGAATTTCTTGCTCTCGAGAAGTTTTTGTAGATTTTATGTTTGCCTTAGCACCGGCTGTCAACACTATTGGGTTGCCAAGGCACGCGGTGTGAGGGCTTTTTTATTGGACAATGGCGGCTTTACTTAGCCCAATCAGACATAGACAAAATATTTAGCCCGGAGCTAACATTGCGCCGTACTACATCTTAAATACTGGGTCGGATTGCACATTCCACACAGCTGCATTGGACAAAATAAAAAAAATCAACGGTCTGTTTTCGTTCCTGTCTTCTTTTTTTTTTCTATCGTCTTTCTTTCTTACATTCTTCTTTCTTCGTCCTGCCTTTCTCTCTTTTATTTTTTTTCAGTGGTGCGGGCCTGTCAAAATCCTCTTGAGTCAGCTGGCAGAAAGAGGAACTGTTTATGTTTTTTTAATAGTTTTCCTCGGAAAGGAAAATTTCTTAAGAATTCTCTCTCTCTCTCTCTCTCTCTCTCTCTCTCTCTCTCTCTCTCTATCTGTGTGTGTGTGTGTGTCTGTTTCTGTGTCTCTCTGTCTGTCTGTCTGTCTGTCTGTCTGTCTCTCTCTTCCCCCTCCCCCCTCACCTCACCCCCTTCCCCTCCCCCCGCCCTCACAGATAGGCGGTTTGGCTAATCGTAGATAACGAAGACAAAAACAAAATACCATATATATATATATATATAAGAAGAAAGTCCTGTATCAATCCCTGGATCCTATGCAGAATGTAAGATTAAAATTTGTGTAATTCTAGTATTAATATTTTGAATGCTGAATAAAACAATTGGTGAATTAGAATTGTTGCATGAAATGAAAATCCCGCAACACGATAGAAAAGGGTATACGCTGCACAAGAGATGTATGGCGGTCAGTAGCTGTCAAAATCACATAATCAGAGTATCCTAAATCATGGCCAGTTTGAGCAATGATAGTGGCGCTCTGCACTGCCATAATCGTGGTTCTAAGCACTCAAGGGATTCAGTTTGTTTACAGACAGAATACCCTGGAATCCAAATCGTGTGTCTTGTTACGAGTGTGTCGGTTGATATATAACCAAAACACATACTATGTGGTATCTTTGGAAGATACATTCATGAATTCCCTAGCCAAGGGCAGCCCCAGGCATAATGTCATAAACACCTCTTGGTAAGGTCATTCGTGAAGACTGATGAACGAGCATTACTTGCTAACTGCGAGAGGAAGGTGAGCACATTCTGTGATGGACGCGCGTATCAGCTGACATGGAGAATGCTAACAGGTTGGCGAAATCTGCGGAAATACTCATTTATCATGACCCTCCCATGCTAATAGACAATCTGTTTCATTTGAAGGTTATGTCATCTTCCCACCTCCATCATCCCATTCATCTTCCCACTTTCATCATCCCATTTTCATCGTTCCACTTTCATCCTCCCACTTCCATCTCCATTCTCCCACCTCCATCATCCTCCCAGCTCCATCCTCCTTCCATCATCCCACCTCCATCATCCTCCCAGCTCCATCCTCCTTCCATCATCCCACCTCCATCATCCTCCCAGCTCCATCCTCCTTCCATCATCCCACCTCCATCATCCTCCCAGCTCCATCCTCCTTCCATCATCCCACCTCCATCATCCTCCCAGCTCCATCCTCCTTCCATCATCCCACCTCCATCATCCTCCCAGCTCCATCCTCCTTCCATCATCCCACCTCCATCATCCTCCCACCTCCATCCTCCTTCCATCATCCCACCTCCATCATCCTCCCACCTCCATCCTCCTTCCATCATCCCACCTCCATCATCCTCCCACCTCCATCCTCCTTCCATCATCCCACCTCCATCATCCTCCCACCTCCATCCTCCTTCCATCATCCCACCTCCATCATCCTCCCACCTCCATCCCCCTTCCATCATCCCACCTCCATCATCCTCCCACCTCCATCCTCCTTCCATCATCCCACCTCCATCATCCTCCCAGCTCCATCCTCCTTCCATCATCCCACCTCCATCATCCTCCCACCTCCATCCTCCTTCCATCATCCCACCTCCATCATCCTCCCAGCTCCATCCTCCTTCCATCATCCCACCTCCATCATCCTCCCACCTCCATCCTCCTTCCATCATCCCACCTCCATCATCCTCCCACCCCCATCCTCCTTCCATCATCCCACCTCCATCATCCTCCCAGCTCCATCCTCCTTCCATCATCCCACCTCCATCATCCTCCCACCTCCATCATCCTCCCACCTCCGTCCTCCTTCCATCCTCCCACCTCCATCCTGTCACCTCCATCATCCTCCCCGCCATCCTCCCACTATTTCTTTTTTTATTTTTTTTATCGAATTTATGGTCTTTGTTTCAAGGGGATCATTGCTCTGAACATTTGCCTGTCTTTCATTTCACCTAATTTTTTTAACGAGAAAATATTAAGTTACATATCTGAGCATTAAGCGGTTTTAATCATTAAACAGCAAAGAGTCACGACAGAGCTAGTGATACCGCACTAGTTCACGTTCCAATCAGCGAGATACGAAATGCGCGAAGATGGTGAGTCGCATGTGATGCCTAAGTAACATTCGGTTGGGGGAAGCAGAGTAAGATTGGTGGGGGTGTTCCCACACTACCTCCTGGCTGTAGTTCTGTGGATTCACAAGATGGTGGAGATGTAGGCGTGGAGCTATTGGAGGCGGTAAACAATGGCAAGCGAAAATGAACAAGCCGGGGAGCAGGATAGAGATCATGGGAAAACAGTGCAGTCGGACAAGGGGTCATCTATTTAATATGTAAGCTTATCAGAGGTGGGGGTTTTAAAATGGCCCACACAATTTAGGGTTGGCCCCCTAACTGTCTTCATTATTTAGTCCTTGATCAATCTGACCCCGCTGACAATTGTGTGGCTGAGTCACTGGCGCGCTAATGGAGGAAATCTGATGCTGGCCCAGCGGAGCAATCCGATCCAAATCACTTCCTCTTGATTGCGTGTCCACCCATTTGCCCAGACAATGCTACTGTTTTGTTTTTGTAGGACTGCTTTTTCTGGGTATTTCTGGCACCTTGGGATTATACCCGAACAGAGCGTGGGTTTGAATGCCACTAAATATGAAGAAAGGTATTGGACTGTGGGTTCATTGTTGTGTACCACGTTCAATAAATGGGCATACAATGATTGTATTGTCATGGGAATAAAGTGCGTCCGGTCTGATAAGCAGAACTGTTCTGATTTAACGAGTGGAATTTTCCCTAACGTGCTGCTATTGTCCACGGCATCCGCTCCGCTCCGCTATTTTTTACGGACAATGACGTAAAACACTCTTTGCCTACTTGTCCACAGCATCCGTTCCGCTCGGCTCCTCACCGCTATAGAGGCAAAGAGAGTTTTCCGTACGTCATTTTCCGTACAAAAAAAAATAACGGAGCGGATACTGTGGACAAGACCACTTACAGTGTAACAATATGATTGCCGACTGTTGTATTAGAACGCCATGTCTTTGTGTAAAACGTGCGGGGGTTGGGTTTTAATTTGATGTCACAGAACTAGCACCGCTCCAAAGTTGAAGACTGTTTCAAAAAGGGACTGCAGTCTAATTGCAAAGCCGAAAAGAGAGAATACTGAATTGTATCCACTGGTCAGTTGTAGCGCACATTGTAAGACACCACGTTTCCCTAACAGCAGGTCCATTTTTAAATGACTCTCAGCCAGAATGAAGGCGGAGCATTGCAGGATGGTACACATCACAATTTCGGTGACGTATCAATATGGCTACCAACTGGCCTGCTGCATAATAAGTACAGTACGCTGAAAGGTCTCGAGTCTCTATGTATCTGGTCTGTATCCGAGCGATTATTGAGATTATACATTGATAAACTGAATGACACGTGCAACTACAGACTAGAACAGCATTACGTCCAACTACCAGAAATACCTGTATGATCAATAATAACAAATTACTTTAACCCCCGCAATCAATCTATCGCTCTCCATAATGGTTGGGCTGACCGCAGGTGAATAAATTCCTAACATCACTTGCCTGTGTGAAAGAAAAAAAAAGCACACTGGAAACCACAGTCAGACCCAACATACCAATCTGGTTTCATCTTAATAGAAACTTTTTTGTGGGTATAAGTTTATGAATTGAATTGTCATGTAAAACAATAACCCAGGCTCGGGTATTGTGCCTATTTTGAGATTTTCTTGGAATAAACTACCAAAATGACATATTCCCAAATGAACTGTGTTCACGGAATCACAGAATAGTCTTATCTTTGGTAGCCATGTGTGACTACAAAACACACAGAATATAAATTGCTAAAGAACTACACACTATCAACTCGTAACAACGCATAATAGCACATATGTTTTCTGTTCCTGGTACAAACGAAAGTGTTGCCTGTATTACACAGAAACATTTTTGGTATGCGTGGGAATGTTCATAGTGAGTACTACGCTGTTATAATACACCTAATACAAGGGTAGGTGGAGATGCTCACATCAGCGAGGAATTCAGGCCAAACGCCTGTGTCAACACCAGGCAGGTAAGCCGGCAATGATACGAAATGACAACATGTAGATCTACATCAGGTCTGTACACCCGCGCTCAGCCAAACACAACACAGGAGGAAACATTCCATCACTAAACCTATTAGGTGCCAAACAGGAAAATAGCCACACATCACCTAGGTCAACGGAAATCAGATCAAAACATCGACACTGGTACATTCTTCGGTTCTTAATGATGTCAGTTCCATTAGTCCAGTTATTCATGAGGTGAGGATTACAGGTGAGAATCAATTATCTAAGAGATAATGGGCTTACCAAACATTTTCACAACGCTGAGCACCGAAGAATCTACCTTTTCAACATATTTCTGCCCTGCCAATGACTATGATTACAAACACGTCGATGTAAACACCGATAACTACCATCCACTATTTCTATCTAGGATGTTATTCTGCTTTACTGGGTAGGTTGTTGTTTTTTTTTCTTTCAGCTTTTTGTTGTTGTTATGCAGATCTAGTTGTTGTTTCTTAGTCTTGGCGATAAAAATTTTAATCAGAAACTTTTTGCAGTGTAATGTCAAAATGGCCTTTGTGCATTGCGCTGACGGTTTCAGAGTATGGATTAGGGAAAGGGTTAAGATAAGGTTTCTCAAACTGGACTTAATCACCATTCCATTTGTGATATGGCCACATTAACGTTTTTATGTTGTTGTTGTTGTTGTTGTTTTTTGGTGGTTTTACTGTTATCTGACCTCCAAACCCCTATCTTAGGTATTTTGGCTGCATCATCCAAGCAGCCTCAGTCAATTTCAAAAATATTTTGTTATACATTAAAGCAAAAGTGTTTGAGGCTTATATCAGTTGCCAATTCCTGATTTATTAAAGAACAAAAAGTTTTATAATATCAGGCATCTTCGAGCAGACTTTGCCAGGAAGATGGAAATACTCTGTTTATACACACAAAAAAATCACATTTCTACAACAAAAAGAAGCAAAGGATTCATCTCCCACAGGTCAGAATGACCTTGCGCAGAGAGCGCGTCCTACGCGTTGAAACATGCATAAAACCAATGATCGCCCTCACCTTGTTTTACCTTATTTGCCACTCAGTGGAGGAAGCAATACAACATCACGTGTCATCAACATTATGGTTTCCTTAACATTAGAATGGCTTCTCAAGCTCTTTCAAACGCTGACATGATTTCTGTGGCTTATTCCTTTCCAAAGCTGGAGCAGCAAAACTAGCATAGAAATTATAATTATTTAGTTTAGATTTACTTTTTTTTTTCCCCAGCACGAATGTAAACATTGACCTGGTTCGAGGTTGTTGTTTTTTTTTATAAATGGCAGGTATCTATTATCACGAGCTTTCCCTGAGCGTCACTGGGAAGTTTTGTAAGTTGTCTTTATTCCGCAGTAAAAAGAGTTCTTAAGCAACGCACAGTATGTGTCAAAGTCTCAGACATTTTGCATCATGCGGTGATATCAAAATGCCTTGGATTGAAATTGTGAGGAAAACGTGTTCCAAGATCTCTAGCTCAACACCGGCCCCTTGATCAATTTTAGGCTTCGAGAGATTCCTTCTTTTTCACCCCTATTTGCATTGCTTTTATCTTTGATTATAAAAACTAAATTGCAAAATCTCAATGTTTGACATTCACTTTGGATAATGGTCTATTATCTACTTCAGCTATCTGATTACGATAATGACGGGGCAATATTACAACATGCGGTTTATTGCTGAGAGAGTAAACATGCTTGAGATCAAAGACAACAGCCTACATGTGCCGTGCGTGAGCGGTGAATCGGAAACGTGAGTGATCAAACCAGATGGGTACTCACTCCAAAACCTGTACGATGTTTACCGTTTCGCAAGAGTCACACGTGGCTCAAAGAGCGGCTAGTTGTAAACAAGAAAGTAAACGTGGTTTAGTCGGAGAATCCTCGGTTATCAAACTTTCATGGGCGTAGCTGCAATGTGGACCAGAGAGGCTAACACAAACAGAGACAATGATTTCTGCTAGGCAAATTTTATGTGGCCATGGCAAACGAACCATCAAATGTGTAAATGCAGGGCTGAAGCTGGAGTCTGGAAGATTCCAAAGGGACAAAGTATCAATGTTTGCCGTTAAACCTCTAAATATTTGCTCTGGCCATGTGCTGAAATGTTGTTTTTTCCTTATCGTGTGCTGGTGTACTTTCATATATTACCATCTTTAGCACCATACAATTCCTAAATCGGCACAGAAGAACACTTGAATATTATTATTAGTACAATCAATAAAAGCCAGGTTCAAGTTCTTTAGGTATGTGAGAAAATGCATGAGTAAGAGATACAGAAGATAACATGATGAAGTGCTCTTTCATCTCTTCCCTAGGCTACTATTTCATTCTCGTTCTCCACTGATCAGCAGTCAGATTCACCAGCCCATAGAAAAATACATATCGGAGTCCATCTTGGTCCGAATCAGAATCCTGATAAATTTCAAGACAGTGTGCTCAATAGATCGATTTAAAAGTTGTGCGCCTCTTTCCAAACCCAGGCACTCGGGAATATTTCATTACAACTCCTCTTGCCAACACCTCAGTTGATTTAAGACGAGGGAAAGTAGCATTTTAATTGTAAAAATTGTTTCTATACAGTAGCAGAAACGAAACGAAAGAAACAATTTTTTTAACAAACAAGAGAAAACACTGGTACTGTAGGATGTTAATTGATCTACGTCTACTGTGTATAGTAGAGGCATAGAAATAGGAAGTACACTATTTCTATGAGGAGAGGTGGCGGCTCACGAGCCATATCATACGTATAGACCTTTTCAACTTCCGCGTTACGGTTGTTTGCGGGGAGCCGCACGGCTTCGAAAAGCACCGTGTAGGGCAAAAACCTCAACTTGCCTTGATGATGGCATCTGAATATGTACACATTCAAAGCAAAGATGCATTTTTATGTCAGAACCAGCACGTAGCGGGGTTGTACAGTTTGGTGCCCAACAAGAGGATGGCATCGTTCGACCGTTGTTCATCGCTTCCGTCCTACAAGTGGGGCACGCCGCCATTTTGTTTGCAAATCACATGATATAGAGAACGGTAAATTGAAAGGGTCTGTAGCAGCTGGGACAGTGAGCCTATTTTGTGTCCCTGGGCCTACTCGAAGGTGAGACCCTGTCATCCAGGAGGGGCCGAGAGGTGAAACCCCGTGAGGGCTCATGAGCCGCCTTGCTCCTTGGGGCCGGGGGTGAACAGGGACGGAGTAGATGAAAGGTGGGGAAATATTAAACAACAACAGTTTGTGAAACATTCGTGGGCGTCACTATAGGTATGCTTCAGTGAGAAGAAACAACACGCCCAGACCGCATGGAGTACTCGCCAAGACATCCCTGTAAACACGCGAGATTACCTTGAGCAAACAGAGGTGTAGGAGGCATGTGTAGTGGCATGTTGATGGTATGTGTTTATAAATCGGCGTGGTAGAAAGTAAGTAAACCTTATTGACCTCTGAAACAGCGCCAGTGTTGTTTCTGCCTCGACTAGTGAGGTCGTTCATGTTGCTGCAGCTCGTTATCGTTCTCTTTCCTCGTTGTTTTGCTTTCGATGATCTGACAATGTTATTGATCAGGGAATACCTGGGTCTAAAGAAGCGAAAGGGGAGCTAGAAGTGCCACTTTTGTTGAAAATGACAGATTCAATTCAGGGAAGTTTCTCTTTTATAGTTGGGTTTTTGTGGGTTAAAGCACCAATTATTCTTGACGCAATTTTACAACGATCCATTGTTTTAACTAACGGGTTCTCCGGTGTTGATGAAACAGTGGAACAGCACAGTTTGGCCATTGCATGTCTGCAGGACATTGTCAAATGAAGCATTCCAGGCGTTCCTTTGAAAAAAGTACACAAAGTATTATCAACGTCGAATTTTCTTGTGCAGCCTTGACCCATAAAACTAATTTCATTACAGGGCAAAATCACAGCCGGTGCACTACTAGATGACGCCAAAGTTCCATGAAACAGGAGTCAGAACGCCTGAGCTATTGCAACATGCCAGCAGACATACATTTGACAAAAATACGGGAATCTATGGGCATTTATGGCTATTTGCACTCGGGTCATCAGCCTACAATTTTCTACAGTTTTCTGTTGGAGCGGAACGGTAAATGTACGTTAGCCTGTGTCGTCTATTCCGCCATGGCAAATTTAATCAATGGTGTTGGGATGACGAACCGGACGTAAATTAGCTCGTTGTATTTCTTGCTAGGCATGGCAGAAAACCGGAATTTCCCCGAAATACTATCATTATAGAGGCGGGCAATGGACTTTTGTTAACTATGGTAAAGTGTCCCGAAATGACCAGTATGGAGATTTAAGAAATGGAAAGGGGATAGAGGAAGAAAGAGGATGGAGGTGCACCGGATGAGGGGAGGTATTTTGATCAACAGTTTTGTTGTTGTTGTTGTTGTTATTGTTGTTGTTGTTGTTGTTGTTATTGTTGTTATTGTTGTTGTTGTTGTTGTTGTTGTTGTTATTGTTGTTGTTGTTGTTGTTGTTGTTGTTGTTGCTATTGTTGTTGCTGCTGTGTTGCTTTTTTCACAGAGAACAATTGTTTTTTCAGTTTTTTTTAGTTTACGCTACTCCGTTGTGTATGTGTGTGTGTCACTTTCTCTCTCTCTCTCTCTGTTTGTCTCTCTTCTCTTCTTTCTCTTCCTCTCTCTCTCTTTTTTTTCTTTCTCTGTCTCTGAATCTTTCTTCCTTTATTTCCCTCTTTCTCTCTATCTCTTTCTTTCTTTCTTCCCCCCCCCTCTCTCTCTCTCTCTTTCTGTCACTCTATCTCTCTCCCTCTCTTCCACACTTCGCTCTCTATATGTCTATCTAACTCTCTACCAACCTATGTCACCTACCTACCTACCTACCAACCTACCTACTCAACCTACCTACCTACCTACCAACCTACCCACTTGACGACGATACTTGTTATAAAAATGTTGGCGATGTTAAGATTCCATACGCGAGATTTCATTAGTGCACTGAAGTCTTGTTAATCTTCCACCAGACACCAGATATAAGGGGTGCCCGCACTGCACCGACCTAGACAAGCGGGTGTTATTAAAGCTGTCAACAAAAATAATTATGAAAAAAAAAAAACACAACAGCAGCCAAACTGGCAAAGACGTTATCGCGCAATCTTAGGGCTTTGGCCATCTGTCTGTCTGTCTATTGTCTGTCTATGTGGCTGTGTATCTCTGTCTGTCTATGTGGCTGTGTGTCTGTCAATCTGTCTATGTGTCTGCCTGTCTGTGTGTCCATCTGTCTGTCTTTCTGTCCGTCTGTCTATTATGTCCGTCTGACGTTACATTTTGTGGTGAGAGGGGGCGGGGTATGACTGAGTACAAGTGGAGAGAGTGAGAGGATGGTTACAATAATTCCTAACTATTATTATGTCTACACATTCTGGAATGATAATAAGATCATAAAACACAAGTCTTACTGCCAAGAAGAACTTCTCATCATAATTTCTCTCTATCTCTCTCTATCTCTCTCTATCTATCTATCTATCTATCTCTCTATATATCTATCTATCTATCTATCTATCTATCTTTCTAGCTATCTGTAACAGTTGATGCAAATTTCAGCACGTTATGATGGGGAGAGTCAGATGAACTGATCGTCTACCCCTTAAAAACGAAACTGTCTCGAACTGTTGTAGAAATAAATAACAGGATCCGATGAACACTTAATACTAACGTTTAATAACTGTAAACAAGAGCTGATATCCACAAGTTACTTACACCTATCAGGGAAGGCACTTACACTTCTACTACAACTGGATTTACACACCTACGATTTGCACCTTACGATTTTCACCCACGATTTGCACACCTCCTGCTCGCCTGGCCCTCTTTATATATATTCTGTCTAGGAACGTTCAGGAAGCGGCTTAACCGCCCCATAAGCACGAGACAGACCTAGATCGTTCGGGACACATACCAGCCACCCAATCGTACACAGACACGTCACAGAATTACATCACTCAAGGTCGACCTAGCGTAATCTCGGACACCACAGTATCTTCTAGATTTTCTAGACATTCTACAGTGAAACAAACAAACCACATCAAAGAAAAATACCGGCCTTGCTGGCGAGAGGGGAGAGGAAGGTCGCCGAGTGAGACTCGCCAAGCGGGGGGGGGGGGGGTGAGAAAATATCGATCGTCCTACTAGTGGGACGCTACACAACTCCCCAATTTAAGTTGAACATTCTTCAACTATCTATACCATAAAGCGTCTACACTATCATAAAATACTTATCATCTCCAATCTTACAATAGCCATTGCTAATAATGTACTAGGTGTCTTCCCAATATCCTAAGTACAATACAATAACCATATTATCTTTATAACACTAATACAATCTCATTACAATATCATTACAGTACCATTACAAAACCATGGTCAACAGTAGACCTACTATTATAACCAATACACTACCATAACTGTGGTGAAACGATGGTCAATGATACTATTAAAAATCATACAATGGTGAAACGATGGCCATCGAGTACAAAATGCTTCCTGCACGAACCATAGCACATAAACGTTGTGCATAACAATGATTGTCCTAAAACAAATTCATAAAGTCATAGATACAATGGCAAAAATACCAACACATATCGACCACTGATCAGGGTCAAACTTCATCATATCAGGTCAAACAAAGCAATACCAATACCGCCTAAGCTTAGGCCACTCGTAAATTACATCAATGCAACATACAAAATCACTGCTTGCTCGCAGTTCTCATTTGGGTTACAGTCTTCAAAAATTACATTGTCCCATTGGTGACAAATAATGTAAATATGATACAAGATCAAAACATGACTAGGACATAGTGGCTCTCTGCCGGCCAATAATTCAATACTCAGTCAGATATACATTACAGTACAATACAGTCATCCCAGAAACGTATCCAACAGGCAAAATTCTGGGTTACAATACATCTCACTGAACTTGTACTATTCAAAACACTCTACTCAGGAAGACGGCGCCGACATTTTCCTTGCCCTTGACATACCTAATCCTGAATCTATATGACTGTAAAAATAGGCTCCATCGTAACAGCTTTGGGCTGTCAAATCTGGCAGAATTCAAATACTCTAATGACCTATGGTCAGTCTGGAGCACAAACTCCTTACCATACAAGTATAAAGTAAACTTCTTTACCGCCCAAACGATGGCTAGGCATTCTCGCTCTGAGACTGAATATTTCGTCTCACGAGGCAATAGCTTACGACTGGCGTATGCCACAGGATACAACTTTCCCTCATATTCCTGCATAAGAGCAGCACCCAACCCGCGATCTGATGCATCAGTTGCTAGAACAAATTCTTTTGAAAAATCTGGCAAACATAACACGGGTTTGGAAACAATGGCATTCTTCAAAGAAGTGTACGCTTTCTCCTGCACTTCTTTCCATTGAACTACACTGGGCTGACCCTTTCTAAGCAAATCAGACAGTGGTGCTGCAATCGCTGCAAAGTTAGGTACAAATTCTTGGTAATATCCCACCAGTCCTAAAAATGCTTTCACTTCCTTTTTAGTGGTGGGTCTGGGTGCATCCCGCACGTTACACACATTTTCTTCTAACAAGCCAATCATACCCTTTCCCACTGAGTGTCCAACAAAGTCCACTTCAGATGTTCCAGTCAGGCACTTGGATGGTCTTGCAGTTAATCCACCTTGGTCCATCCTCTGCAGCAATTCCTTGAGAGCCTTCACATGCTCGTCGAATGTCTCTGTATGGATCAGCAGGTCGTCCACATACGCTGTCACATTGTTCAGTCCCTGGATCAATGGCTTCACGATCCTGTTCAGTGTAGCTCCTGAGTTCATCATCCCGAAGGCATCCGGGTGAATTCATAATGTTCGCCCATGGTGACGAACGCTGTCTTGGGAATGTCTTGTTCCCGAACTCGCACTTGCCAGTATCCCTTGCCCCAACTTCTTGAGGTCTTCGTCTTCTTCCTGGAGTCGGATGAGTTCCTTCCTATCCACTCCCGCGTGCCGTTCTGCCCTCGGCACCCTCAGCGACGTAGACTGGTCCTTCCTCTTCTCCTGGGCCCTCGTGGTCACCGCTCCTACCATCACCTCGGTATCAGGGTCGTACGGGTCCTTCGCTCCGTCCACGTTCCCGACTACTAGGTCGCAGATGGTCTCCGGGAGACACAGTGCCGTCACTCTGCCCGTCAGGTAAGGCGTCTTCACGTCGATAACGGCTTCCTCCGCCGCTAGCAAGGAGTTATCGATCCTCGCGATAAGTTTCTTCCCACCGGTGAGCTGTCCGTCGTCCACCATTGATCGCCGCACCACCACACCTTCACAGCCGGTATCTCTTAGGACGTCTACTGCTCGATTTCCAATCAAGACCTTCATCACTGGTAACTTCAGCTTCTCCACGGTCCTTCCGTCACTGCATCCTCCGCACGTAACAGGCACCGCTAACTGGAGCTTCCCGTCCTTCATTACCGCTTGAACGTTGATGCTGGTGTCAGCCGTCGTCGCATCCTGTCTCGACGACTCGTCCGCCGCTATCACTACGGCCGCCGCCGCCTTGTTCGGCTTGCCTCGCCCCGTATCCTTCTGGGCTGGACACATTCTCCGAACGTGGCCTGGCTTTCCACAAAGGTAACATTTCAACTCACCTTTGTCGTTTATCTTGGCACGACACTCCGTCGCCTTATGTCCCGGCCTCTGGCACCTATGGCAGACCTGTGGGCTTCTGTCTCCGTTGGGCCTCTGTCGCACTGGCCGGCTCTGCAGTCTGGCGCTCCCCCTGAGTGTCCGATTCCTCGCTACCAGGAACGCCTCCGCCGAGTCTGCGACGTCCTGTAGCGTCTTTGGCTTCCTCTCCCTCACATGGGTCGCAAGGTCTGGTGGGCAAGCATCCATAAACTGCTTTCTAACGAACAGGTCCCTCACTCCTTCGTAGGTCTTCTCCGTCTTTGATAGCTTTATCCACCTCTCTAGGTAAGTCTTGATCCTAGTTAGAAACATCCCGACATCTTCTCCATCTTCAGGCTTACCTTGTCTGAACATGAGTCTGTAACCGTCCTCTGACAGGTTATACCTCTTCTGCAAAGCTTCCTTGACTTTGTCGTAGTCCTTGGCCTCATCGATCGGCAATCGACAGAAGCACTCCAGAGCTCTCCCAGTCAGCAGGGCAGACAGTGATGTCGTCCAGGTGGATCTAGGCCAGTCCGCTGTCTCGGCAAACCTCTCAAAACGAAGTAGCCAGCTATCAAGGTCGTCCTTCCCATCCTGAAATGCAGGTAGCTTGGATCTCTTGGAACTGGCGTGGTCGCTGGTCCCCTGCGTCGACTCGCCTCCATGCTGATGGCGGATCCTCTCCATCTCCAGCTCGTGGTTCATCTCCTTCTCCCGAGCCTCTATCTTCAGTTGCTCCATGCGCTCTTGCCTCTCTCTTTCCATCTTCAGTTGCTCCATGCGCTCTTGTCTCTCTTTTCGTCGGCCGGCTGATGAAACCGTGAATTCCACAAAATGCATCAAGTGACTTTTTAAAAAAAAAGTTATGGTAAATACACAGAGACACATTCCTGTTTGACCCCTGGTGTAAGTTTTTTACTGTAATTAAAGTTGTTGCGTAATAAAGAAATCGTGAATAATCCTCAATCCTTGAAACTGATCCAATGAAACCGTGAATTCAACTTGTTGTTGTATTCACGACTTGATCAGACAGCTTTTGTTCATGGGCGACTGGGCACGGCCGTGAAAACCACACCGTCGCTTGTCATCGATGACTGACTGACAATTTAAATAGTCACAGGTGGCCCTTTCCTGTGATCAAAGACGTCCGCCCGATAGGGTGTGGCTTGTTTCATTGTTGTAAGTATTAGCCACGAGACATATGGCCGTGAAAACCATATTGGCGCTTGTCCCCGATGGGAATAATCCGTCTAACAATAGTATTGTTATAACGCGTCAGTTACGGTCATCAAAGACGTCCGTCGGTAAAGGTGTTCCATCATGTAACTTTTCGATTGCTCCTAATTCACATTCATAATTTTATTTTTAATTTGCTGAATTTTCCCCGAGCTCGGACAGACGTGCTCGTAGGCACAGCGTTTTTCGGTTTTTCTAATCAACTGTAACACTGACGCTTTGGACACCACAGATATCCAAGTAAAAGGTGAGTTTGCATTTTTTTTTTCTTAAAAAGATTTCAAAAAGTGCTCAATATAGCAACTAATTTTAAAAAAAATCATAGAAAATGTGATGCGAATATCATGTAATGTCCCATCAATTAAACTGTTCATAATGAACCATTAAGCACTGCTCTTGCCAATACAAAATTGAAAAAGAAAAAGTTGATATGCATCAATATAGTAATATGTCTGTCACTGTATGTATGATGTAAGTGTATGCAGTGTCTTCCTATGTGTGTGTGTGCGAGCGTGTGTGTAAATATGCATATGTGTGTGTGTGTTTGTGTGTGAATGTGTGTGTGTGTTTGTGTGGGATGTTTCACATGATAGTGTTTCTATTCTCACCTCTCCTTTCATCTGGGCGAATGACTGTGTAGAGATATATATGAAAACGCAAATGAGACACAAGTATAATGAACTTTCTTTGTGTCTATGATTCCACAGGGCATCATGGAGCCTTACTCACGAGGCAAACGGATCCTAAATTTGGCTTTGAAAAATAAAGTCCCACTTCAACCCACGAATCCAAACACCCAGAACAAGGCAGACACTGGTTGTCAAAACCAGTCGGTTCATGTTCCTCTGTCAGAATCTGAAGAGTCCACCCTGCTAAGAGACGTCAGCCTTACAGCCTTCAGTGACGTTGCGGACTGTTCCATTACCTCTCTTGATGGCTCCTTCATCAATGCACTTTCTCTTTCTGTAGTGCATAGCCATCCTTTGGTCACATCTTCTCCAAAGAACAAAGGACGTCCCCATAATGAGTCTAAAGATAGACAAGACTTGGAGTCTCACTTACCAGAAGATGAAGTACCACCACTGCCAGACTCCATTGTCCAACCAGTTCAAGAGACATTGTTGGCAACGTTGTCCAACTCACATGCTGCCGCTGCCTTGATAGAAAAGGATAACTCAAACCAACCACTTATTGCCGCTACACCGATTCCAGAAGCTGATTCTGCCTTTCCCTCCTGTGAGGCAGACACAGGGACACCCAATGACCTGCCCATTGATCCCACCATTGCTCCTGTAGTTTCAGAGCACCAGATTGAGGACCATTCTGTAGTGAATACCTCACAGGCATTCAAAAGGAAGGGACCAGACAACTGGAAGCAAAACGCCAGGAAAAGGCTTCGTGAAAGTGGTCAGGAGTACACGGCAGCTGATGGGACAGTAAAGACTGCTAAAGAACTGAAACGTCGTTGTGACTGCTCACCTAAACGGACACAATGCCATGCTTTGACCGAGAACGATCGGAAAAAGATTTTTGATTATGTGTGGAGCCTTACATGGGACATGCGCAAGTCGTACCTAAAGGGACTGTTGGAAAAAAAAACAGCCGGCACGGAGGTACTCCAAAGGTGAAACAGCAAGCCGCAAATCCTTCACCTGGATCTACAATTTGAAGAAAGATGACCAGAACATTCGCGTCTGCAGAGTTATGTTCCTCAACACAACAGGCTTGACGCAACACTTCGTGCAGAGCGTCATGGAAGAACCAGTAACCGATGTCAAACCCAGAAACCCGCATTATTCGAGAGGAGAACAAGGAAAACAGTTCATGGGCGACTTTCTGGACACTTTACCAAAGTTGCCTTCACATTACTGCCGCCAGACATCGGGGAAGCAGTATCTGGAGCCATGCTTTCGTAGCCTTGCTGATCTCCATCGTTGCTACGAACAGGCCTGCTCTGCAAAGGGGGGACATGCTTTGGCTGCCAAAGCTTTAAAGGAAATGTTGGAGGCCAAAAATGTTTCGATCTTCAAGCCCAAGAAAGATCGCTGTGACCTATGCATGAGCTTTGAATCTGGAAATGTTGGCAAAGAGGAATGGGAGGCACACATGTCTGCCAAAAAGAGAGCCGAGAAAGAAAAGGTCTGTGACAAAGACTTAGCTTTGAAAGATGAAAACATTGCCGTTATCTGTATGGATCTTCAAGGTGTTTTGTTGGCGCCTGCTATAAATGCGTCTTCCTCTTACTTTAAGACGAAGTTGTCTGTACACAACTTTACGATCTTCAATATGGCTACTCGTAATGCTGTATGCTATGTTTGGCACGAGGCTGAAGGTGGTCTCAGTGCAAATGAGTTTACAACCTGCATGGTGGATTACTTGTCCACACACTGTGCTCATCTTCAAAAAGTGATCATGTACAGCGATGGGTGCGTGTATCAAAACAAGAATTCAACCCTGTCCAGTGCTCTCAGTGTTTTTTCTGCCCAAATCGATGTTGAAATTGAACACAAGTATTTAGTGAAGGGCCACACACACATGGAAGTGGACAGCATGCACAGTGTAATTGAACGCAGGCTTAAGAACACACAGATCTTTGGTCCAATGGACTATTTCACTATCTTCCGGACCGCTCGGATTACTCCAAGGCCATATGTAGTGAAAGAAGTAGACCATGCATTTTTTCGGGACTATGAACAAGTTGCCAGCCAGAAGTCGATCAGACCAGGACGGGCAAAGGGAGACCCAACAGTGAATGACATCCGCTCCCTTCGATACACCCCTAAAGGAGAAATTCTATACAAACTGACATTTGATCAGGAATGGGAGTTGTTGCCCAAAACAAGGGGTCAAACAGAAGGTGTCAGGGAAGCACCTAGGCTCTACACTTCCAGACGCAAAATCACTAAAAGAAAGTATGATGACCTACAAAGTCTGAAATCTGCAATACCCAAAGACTACCATGACTTTTACAACAACCTTTTACATCATTAACGCACGTTTTGTCACAAAGAGCAAAGTGAAGTAGCTTAAACAACTTTAAAAATGCTGTTTGATCAGCATGTTTGGTGGGTAGAAATCGTTAACGGTACTCACGTTCTTCTATTCCCATATTTTTATGGTTTATGTACTTTGTTAGAGTGTGTGTGTGTGTGTGTGTGTAATAGAGAGAGGGGGGGCGGGGAGATGAAGAGAAGGAGCGAGAGAGGAGTGTGTGTGTCTGTGTGTGAGAGAGAGTGAGTGAGTGAATGAATGAGTGCGTGTGTACAATTTAGTGTTTTCCAAGTTTTAATGATTCCATTTTCCACATTATTTGGCCCACAATAAAGCGGATTTAGTAATTTATTTCTTGAAAAACTACGTTTTTGTGT
>OZ007575.1:48609810-48654810 GCA_963931925.1 Onchidella celtica | reverse complement strand
ACTGACATTTTCAATGTTTAGCTCTTTATTTAAGGAGGTTCGCGGTCACTGACATTTTCAATGTTCAGCTCTTTATTTAAGGAGGTTCGCGGTCACTGACATTTTCAATATTTAGCTCTTTATTTAAGGAGGTTCGCGGTCACTGACATTTTCAATGTTCAGCTCTTTATTTAAGGAGGTTCGCGGTCACTGACATTTTCAATGTTTAGCTCTTTATTTAAGGAGGTTCGCGGTCACTGACATTTTCAATGTTTAGCTCTTTATTTAAGGAGGTTCGCGGTCACTGACATTTTCAATGTTCAGCTCTTTATTTAAGGAGGTTCGCGGTCACTGACATTTTCAATGTTTAGCTCTTTATTTAAGGAGGTTCGCGGTCACTGACATTTTCAATGTTTAGCTCTTTATTTAAGGAGGTTTGCGGTCAATGACATTTTCAATGTTTAGCTCTTTATTTAAGGAGGTTCGCGGTCACTGACATTTACAATGTTTAGCTCTTTATTTAAGGAGGTTAGCGGTCACTGACATTTACAATGTTTAGCTCTTTATTTAAGGAGGTTCGCGGTCACTGACATTTTCAATGTTTAGCTCTTTATTTAAGGAGGTTCGCGGTCACTGACATTTTCAATGTTCAGCTCTTTATTTAAGGAGGTTCGCGGTCACTGACATTTTCAATATTTAGCTCTTTATTTAAGGAGGTTCGCGGTCACTGACATTTTCAATGTTCAGCTCTTTATTTAAGGAGGTTCGCGGTCACTGACATTTTCAATGTTTAGCTCTTTATTTAAGGAGGTTCGCGGTCACTGACATTTTCAATGTTTAGCTCTTTATTTAAGGAGGTTCGCGGTCACTGACATTTTCAATGTTCAGCTCTTTATTTAAGGAGGTTCGCGGTCACTGACATTTTCAATGTTTAGCTCTTTATTTAAGGAGGTTCGCGGTCACTGACATTTTCAATGTTCAGCTCTTTATTTAAGGAGGTTCGCGGTCACTGACATTTTCAATGTTTAGCTCTTTATTTAAGGAGGTTCGCGGTCACTGACATTTTCAATGTTTAGCTCTTTATTTAAGGAGGTTCGCGGTCAATGACATTTTCAATGTTTAGCTCTTTATTTAAGGAGGTTCGCGGTCACTGACATTTACAATGTTTAGCTCTCTTTTTAAGGAGGTTCGCGGTCACTGACATTTACAATGTTTAGCTCTTTATTTAAGGAGGTTCGCGGTCACTGACATTTTCAATGTTTAGCTCTTTATTTAAGGAGGTTCGCGGTCACTGACATTTTCAATGTTCAGCTCTTTATTTAAGGAGGTTCGCGGTCACTGACATTTTCAATGTTTAGCTCTTTATTTAAGGAGGTTCGCGGTCACTGACATTTTCAATGTTCAGCTCTTTATTTAAGGAGGTTCGCGGTCACTGACATTTTCAATGTTTAGCTCTTTATTTAAGGAGGTTCGCGGTCACTGACATTTTCAATGTTTAGCTCTTTATTTAAGGAGGTTCGCGGTCACTGACATTTTCAATGTTCAGCTCTTTATTTAAGGAGGTTCGCGGTCACTGACATTTTCAATGTTTAGCTCTTTATTTAAGGAGGTTCGCGGTCACTGACATTTTCAATGTTTAGCTCTTTATTTAAGGAGGTTCGCGGTCAATGACATTTTCAATGTTTAGCTCTTTATTTAAGGAGGTTCGCGGTCACTGACATTTACAATGTTTAGCTCTTTATTTAAGGAGGTTCGCGGTCACTGACATTTACAATGTTTAGCTCTTTATTTAAGGAGGTTCGCGGTCACTGACATTTTCAATGTTTAGCTCTTTATTTAAGGAGGTTCGCGGTCACTGACATTTTCAATGTTCAGCTCTTTATTTAAGGAGGTTCGCGGTCACTGACATTTTCAATATTTAGCTCTTTATTTAAGGAGGTTCGCGGTCACTGACATTTTCAATGTTCAGCTCTTTATTTAAGGAGGTTCGCGGTCACTGACATTTTCAATGTTTAGCTCTTTATTTAAGGAGGTTCGCGGTCACTGACATTTTCAATGTTTAGCTCTTTATTTAAGGAGGTTCGCGGTCACTGACATTTTCAATGTTCAGCTCTTTATTTAAGGAGGTTCGCGGTCACTGACATTTTCAATGTTTAGCTCTTTATTTAAGGAGGTTCGCGGTCACTGACATTTTCAATGTTCAGCTCTTTATTTAAGGAGGTTCGCGGTCACTGACATTTTCAATGTTTAGCTCTTTATTTAAGGAGGTTCGCGGTCACTGACATTTTCAATGTTTAGCTCTTTATTTAAGGAGGTTCGCGGTCAATGACATTTTCAATGTTTAGCTCTTTATTTAAGGAGGTTCGCGGTCACTGACATTTACAATGTTTAGCTCTCTTTTTAAGGAGGTTCGCGGTCACTGACATTTACAATGTTTAGCTCTTTATTTAAGGAGGTTCGCGGTCACTGACATTTTCAATGTTTAGCTCTTTATTTAAGGAGGTTCGCGGTCACTGACATTTTCAATGTTCAGCTCTTTATTTAAGGAGGTTCGCGGTCACTGACATTTTCAATGTTTAGCTCTTTATTTAAGGAGGTTCGCGGTCACTGACATTTTCAATGTTCAGCTCTTTATTTAAGGAGGTTCGCGGTCACTGACATTTTCAATGTTTAGCTCTTTATTTAAGGAGGTTCGCGGTCACTGACATTTTCAATGTTTAGCTCTTTATTTAAGGAGGTTCGCGGTCACTGACATTTTCAATGTTCAGCTCTTTATTTAAGGAGGTTCGCGGTCACTGACATTTTCAATGTTTAGCTCTTTATTTAAGGAGGTTCGCGGTCACTGACATTTTCAATGTTTAGCTCTTTATTTAAGGAGGTTCGCGGTCAATGACATTTTCAATGTTTAGCTCTTTATTTAAGGAGGTTCGCGGTCACTGACATTTACAATGTTTAGCTCTTTATTTAAGGAGGTTCGCGGTCACTGACATTTACAATGTTTAGCTCTTTATTTAAGGAGGTTCGCGGTCACTGACATTTTCAATGTTTAGCTCTTTATTTAAGGAGGTTCGCGGTCACTGACATTTTCAATGTTCAGCTCTTTATTTAAGGAGGTTCGCGGTCACTGACATTTTCAATATTTAGCTCTTTATTTAAGGAGGTTCGCGGTCACTGACATTTTCAATGTTCAGCTCTTTATTTAAGGAGGTTCGCGGTCACTGACATTTTCAATGTTTAGCTCTTTATTTAAGGAGGTTCGCGGTCACTGACATTTTCAATGTTTAGCTCTTTATTTAAGGAGGTTCGCGGTCACTGACATTTTCAATGTTCAGCTCTTTATTTAAGGAGGTTCGCGGTCACTGACATTTTCAATGTTTAGCTCTTTATTTAAGGAGGTTCGCGGTCACTGACATTTTCAATGTTTAGCTCTTTATTTAAGGAGGTTCGCGGTCAATGACATTTTCAATGTTTAGCTCTTTATTTAAGGAGGTTCGCGGTCACTGACATTTACAATGTTTAGCTCTTTATTTAAGGAGGTTAGCGGTCACTGACATTTACAATGTTTAGCTCTTTATTTAAGGAGGTTCGCGGTCACTGACATTTTCAATGTTTAGCTCTTTATTTAAGGAGGTTCGCGGTCACTGACATTTTCAATGTTCAGCTCTTTATTTAAGGAGGTTCGCGGTCACTGACATTTTCAATATTTAGCTCTTTATTTAAGGAGGTTCGCGGTCACTGACATTTTCAATGTTCAGCTCTTTATTTAAGGAGGTTCGCGGTCACTGACATTTTCAATGTTTAGCTCTTTATTTAAGGAGGTTCGCGGTCACTGACATTTTCAATGTTTAGCTCTTTATTTAAGGAGGTTCGCGGTCACTGACATTTTCAATGTTCAGCTCTTTATTTAAGGAGGTTCGCGGTCACTGGCATTTTCAATGTTTAGCTCTTTATTTAAGGAGGTTCGCGGTCACTGAGATTTTCAATGTTTAGCTCTTTATTTAAGGAGGTTCGCGGTCAATGACATTTTCAATGTTTAGCTCTTTATTTAAGGAGGTTCGCGGTCACTGACATTTACAATGTTTAGCTCTTTATTTAAGGAGGTTCGCGGTCACTGACATTTACAATGTTTAGCTCTTTATTTAAGGAGGTTCGCGGTCACTGACATGTTCAATGTTTAGCTCTTTATTTAAGGAGGTTCGCGGTCACTGACATGTTCAATGTTTAGCTCTTTATTTAAGGAGGTTCGCGGTCACTGACATGTTCAATGTTTAGCTCTTTATTTAAGGAGGTTCGCGGTCACTGACATTTTCAATGTTTAGCTCTTTATTTAAGGAGGTTCGCGGTCAATGACATTTTCAATGTTTAGCTCTTTATTTAAGGAGGTTCGCGGTCACTGACATTTTCAATGTTTAGCTCTTTATTTAAGGAGGTTCGCGGTCACTGACATTTTCAATGTTTAGCTCTTTATTTAAGGAGGTTCGCGGTCACTGACATTTTCAATGTTTAGCTCTTTATTTAAGGAGGTTCGCGGTCACTGACATGTTCAATGTTTAGCTCTTTATTTAAGGAGGTTCGCGGTCACTGACATTTTCAATGTTCAGCTCTTTATTTAAGGAGGTTCGCGGTCACTGACATTTTCAATGTTCAGCTCTTTATTTAAGGAGGTTCGCGGTCACTGACATTTTCAATGTTCAGCTCTTTATTTAAGGAGGTTCGCGGTCACTGACATTTTCAATGTTCAGCTCTTTATTTAAGGAGGTTCGCGGTCACTGACATTTTCAATGTTCAGCTCTTTATTTAAGGAGGTTCGCGGTCACTGACATTTTCAATGTTCAGCTCTTTATTTAAGGAGGTTCGCGGTCACTGACATTTTCAATGTTTAGCTCTTTATTTAAGGAGGTTCGCGGTCACTGACATTTTCAATGTTTAGCTCTTTATTTAAGGAGGTTCGCGGTCACTGACATTTTCAATGTTTAGCTCTTTATTTAAGGAGGTTCGCGGTCACTGACATTTACACCTCACTTTGCCTTGTTTTTATTTTTCTTCTTCTTGTTTCTGAGTGTTTCGGTGGTTTGGGGTTTAGTTTTTTCGAATTTTACCAGGGCAGTGGCCTTGTTCGGCCTGTTCTTCTCGACTTTTAACTGCAAAGGCATCTTTAACGTGCACACGGCCCTCCGAGTTTTTCGTCCTTTCCCGAGAAGACTAAGTGCTCGATCCTATCTATCGTAGGATCAGGGACAGGTATATTTTCCTCCGAAAAGAAAATTCCAACATGCCTGCACCGACTAGGGATCGAACCCGGTACCCTCGGCGTGAGAGGCGAGCACTTTGCCTCTAGACCACTGTGGTTGTTTATCGTTTGACTGCCCCGGGCGCCATCAACCCTAACTCCGCCCCTGGTTTAATTTCATGTGCATGAAATGGAAATGTTGCTGTTTTTGCTCGAAGAAAAATGTTAGCTGACATTTTCAGCGTGCTCATGAACCTAAACGACTCATCGTTTCAATCAATGAGTGTTGGCATTTCAGGAAATGAATTGTCATGTACAAAAATACACAGAGTGCGACAATAGTAAGGTTAGACAAGGCGTCCCCTCAGAACGACGCGGTTTTATCTCCACTCTTTTGGCTGAACTGAGTTACACACTACACACTATATCTGCGCGGCTTCTCCACTGTGTGTCAAAGTATCAAGCAGATTCTGTGTGTAATTTGCAAGTATTACTAAGAAGTAAAAAAAATTCTTTGCTCTAAAAAGCTATGATTACATGAAACTTCAATCCTCGATTTCTCAAAAGTTGACGGAAGGGAGTTAGAACCTCGTCATTCTGAGGGGATGAAGGTTTCCCTAGATTTTAAGACAGTGTCTTGACTCCACAAATTAAAGCTATCTCCAGGTCTCCATATAAATACGACTGTCTTTTCTAAATGGCAAACATGCCCGGGGATCACAGTTGATAAGTGTCGTTAAGAATTCGATAACTGTATTAAAACATCTACATGTATTATATTACTTAATTTTGCTAACATCAACTTAAGGTAAACTCCACTGCCGTCGCATCAAAACGTATCAAATGTGGCCACAAAAAAGTCCACTTAACCGGTCCACGTCTGGGTAGACTGTGTTTGCAAAGCCGGGGGCGAACTATGCTTATAATAATCATATTACATGTATAAAGGAAACAAGGCCACCAATAATCCTGAAAGGCTTTTTAACAGCTGAGCCTTAAATTCTACAAAATATCATACTCCGCATACAAAGACGTAAAGATGGTCAGGGACATATTTTAAAAAGCCTTGGAGTTCACTGTAGTTTTTATACTTCCGTTGATTGGGAGCCACACAAAGTTGAATAGAAGAAAGTGTTCAGACATTTTGAGCCGGTAAAGTTTAAAAAAAGGTAAAAAAAAAAAAAAAAGACTCGTTTTGTTCGAGTAGAATTAAAAAGTATGACAGGAAATTTCGTTGTGCGCCTCAGTTTGCACATTGCTGGTCGCTACTCAATTTTAAAAGCACATCCGTGTATTCCCTGTGGGCCAACTGGTGTCGATAATGATGATAATAATAATATAAACTTGAAGTCCGCCAAGCAGTGGAAACTAGATGAGGCTTTACTTTACAGATAAACAGAGCATTTATTTAGTTTGTTCGGTTGTTGCTGTAGTCATGCGAAAGCTGCCCCCGATGTCATTTGTTTAGTTAAGCAGTCTACAAGTGTTCAGTATATACACGATCCCGCTTTGAAACGACATTATCTTATAATCATGTTTATGTTTTGTTTCCTAAAGACGTTTACGTCTCTTTCCTACACGGTAAGACGTATGTTAAAGACGGGTCAAGGACCTCGCCAGGTCACTGACCACTGAGTGTCTTAAACATTCCCCAAGAAATTTATTGGACTCTGCCCTGCTTGGGATTCGAACTTGACGTTTCTCGCACCCGTGCTAAATCGCTGTAACCACTGGAGTACTGCATTGGCTTGTGTGTCTTCAGGAGAATGCATGAGGCATGGTTGTTGTCTGACAGACTGTCCTAAACAGAGATGCTGATATAAAGTAACTTATAACTTGAGGTCTCTCG
Source organism: Onchidella celtica (assembly GCA_963931925.1). Taxonomy (NCBI): domain Eukaryota; kingdom Metazoa; phylum Mollusca; class Gastropoda; order Systellommatophora; family Onchidiidae; genus Onchidella; species Onchidella celtica. Next base: position 48,647,752 of record OZ007575.1, on the reverse strand, counting down.
CATCCGTGCTAAGTCGCCCTTACCCAGCAGAATGCTGTAATGTACATGATTATGCAGAGGCCATACATAATACGAGTCGACGCCAGACCTGAGCTTTGCTGATGTGTTTATCGACGTCTGTGTGTCCTGATGCATTTCAGCACTCACAGTGAACAGTTTTGACAACGATCGAATGTTTACACCTGGGTGTTCAAGTAGTTGCAACATGAACTGCATGCAGCATTGCAGCATATTATCAGCAACAAAGTAACAGCGTCACCAAGTCAGCTTCAACTGGCCAAAGAATTGGCGGTGTTTATGAGCCAGTGTGAGTCATCTTGAGAAATGGTATTATAGAATCTACGGATTTAAACGTGCGTTATTAAAATGCATAGGCCAGGGCAGTGCGGTTATGTGTAATTCATTATAGTCAAAGCTGCACAGGAAAGTTACAGAGCGACGTTAACCTATTTTATTATTAACAAAGTTCAATGACTGCTCTTGTCCACAGCATCCGTTCCGTTCCGCTCCGCTGTTGTACGGAAAATGACGTATGAAAAAGTAAAATACTCTTTGCCTCTGTATACTTGTCCACAGCATCCGTTCCGCCCCGCTCCTCACGGCTATACAGACAAAGAGAGTTTTTCATACGTCATTCTCCGTAAAAATAGCAGAGCGGATGCTGTGGGCAAGCCGCTTACTGTACTTAAATGCTCTGGGTTGACTACGTTCAATCTCTAAGACATGTAACTCAATGGCAAACTTTATCTAAACATTTGGAAAAAGTGCTCATTTTTATAATTGCTTATTAAGAGCGCCATTTAAAACAACGATTTGCTCTGGCTTAGCAAGTTCCACAACTTTACGATTATCTACTTATGCTGTGGTTTTTGCGTTCTGACAGACCGTACAGTAAATAACCATTTTTCTTATCGCAAACTTCCGACAGAGACAATCTGAAACAAGCCTATTCTCACATAAACGGATTGGTCCTTTGAAGAATGAGATAGAAGCTTTTTTGCATACAGTTCCTTCAGCACTTCAGTCTGCACTAGACAAGCAAAGATCATTAAATTTTTTAAGTTAATTTTTTTAACATGGAGAAACATGTTATTTTGATGTGTCAGACGCAGTCAGAATGATTTTTATCATCAATCATTAATGACGGCGTGAGATTGTGTCATTCGCACCTGTCTCTTGTACTCAGGCGCCACAAGAGATGACCAGTTATGAGAAATGTCTCGATTATTCTAATCTTTAGAGGATGCTGCAAAAATAATCATCATTATTGTAATAAAATAAAATAAACAAACGATTTTTTATTTTTTTTTAAAACGCCTTTAATAAATCCCATTTCTTTGCACCTGCACTATGGCGATCAAAATTTAAATCTCCCTAATCACCACACCCATATGCAGGTTTATTACATGCTAAACCAGATATTGTGATAGATTATCGTATCCTTCTCAATCAGTGTTTATGCGCTCTCCTCAATCAAGATTACAATGGTTGTTATTCTATCTATTTCTTTCACTTGCAGTTGTAAAGACAACCCTCATTCATTTGTAAATAACTGCTAAAAAAAAATAATAATAATAATTAAAGTGTGGTTTCAACCTTCGTAAAAGTCGCATTTCGCTTTCTCGGCGTTTTCTATTCACGGAAATGAAATCGGTTTCAAATCTTACAATAAAATCTTCTAACTAAACATTCTCATTTAATTTTCCAAGTGGTAAGCACGTGAAGAGAGGATGATTATAAAGGCAAGTTTTTATAGACAAACTGGTAGCGTGGGCGAAAACAATGTTTGCTTTTGAAAATATTTACAGCCGGACATTGGTCAGCCTACATGTTTGATATTTACAGCCGGACATTAATTGGTCAGCTTACATGTTTGATATTTACAGCCGGACATTTGGTCAGCTTACATGTTTGATATTTACAGCCGGGCATTTGGTCAGCCTACATGTTTGATATTTACATACGAAGTTCCGGTAAGTTGGTCTGACAACTGGGAGAATGAAGTTGTCATCATCATTCTGGTCCATACAACAAAGCTGAACACAAAAGATTCAGAGATCTAACTATTGCCTGCACCCACACAGAATGCAAGTGGTTTTCGTTTGTACTTTATTTCTGATGTCGTTGCGAACTTACTTTTCCTTAGTCGCAGACCTTCCTCCTGCTTTTCCCATTCTTCCTCTGCCTCCCCCCCCCCCCCCCTCTTCCTTCCCACTACAGATTGGGTCTACACTCTGCCCTTAAGCCTTCCCCATTCCATCAGCCTCCCTCATCATTATCTTCTAAACCTGATGTAAGTGTGAGTCTGCCCCCTCCACACACACACATCTTTTTTTTTCACCCTGTTTATTCTTTTTTCTATTTCTGATGTCAGTGTGACCTTATCTCCCTGTGCCGTACCCTCTCCCTCTCCACGGGACGCATACCCGTTACCGCCCCCTTCCTCCCACAATCTCCAACGCCTACAATCACATCTATTGCTGATGTCAGTGTGACCCTACTTCTCATCACCCCCCCCCCCACCCCCTCACCCTGACATTCTCCACCCAGCTCCCTACCCCCTTCCTTAACAATAAAAAAAACACACGCTACACTCACCGCCAAAATTAAATGGTGCTGAGACTGATTACTCGCTGGTTCGAAAATGAAGGGTATTTGAGTGTGCAGTGCCGCACAGTCATTGGCAATGTATAACTTCCCACAGATTATTAGAGAACTGGCCATGTTTATGCATGGAACGAGACCACCAGATCTCTTCAGTCTCCAGCTGTTTGAAGAAACAGGTGGATTCCTAAAGGTTCTAATTCCATGCAGTTGTTGTATCACACCGGTTTTTTGCGCGGACTCTGCTCAGTCCTATCGATTACCAGATGGGAAACTTGAAACTGATGGGATTTATATAGGATAGAGAGGGAACGTTTCTCTGTTGGAGGTAGTCTGGTCTTGTTCTATTCATGGGCAGACACACGGATTGATAGACGGACGGACGGGCAAGCAAGCAGACAGACAGATATTCAGACAGAAAGACATTCAGACAGACAAACAGACAGACACATAGACGGACAGGCAGACAGACATAGAGACAGACAGGCAGACATACACTGAGACAGACAAATGAACAGATATTGAGACGGACAGACATAATAATAATAATAGTTCGTCCATCAGGTATGATGATGACCTTAACATCACCAGAGGAATAAAGAACAGAAATTATTGAGAATTTCAACACATGGACAATAAAGAGAACTAAAGGACACAGAGGACAGAATGGAAAGACTGTTCTTTCATGACTTATGGCTTCTCATGTGACTGATAAGTCCTATTTTTGCCCTGCAGACCCTTCCGCATAAATGACAAGAGTGCTCCGTTGGTTCAGTACCACTGGGCCTTTTCTTGCGCCGTTCTCTTTTTTTGATAGCCTGCTGGACTCTGTCAGCTTCCCATGCTTTGCTGCCTCTGGTAAGGGCCGCCCTCCAATTTGCACGATCAAGCGAGAGCTTTTCCCACTCACTCACATCAATGGCAAAGGCCTTCAGTGATTGCTTGAGAGTGTCTTTGTACCGTCTCTTTGGGGCCCCAACATTCCTCGTTCCATTGGAGAGCTCAGAGAAGAAGATTTGCTTAGGGAGTCTGGAGTCGGGCATTCTGACAACATGTCCTGCACAACGTAGCTGAATTTTTTTCAGGTGGCAGAAGATGCTCAATTCCTTGGCACGATTGAGGACCTCAGTGTCTGGAATTCTATCCTGCCATTTGATCCTTAGGATCTTTCTAAGGCAGGCCAGATGAAAGTGATTTAGCTTTCTGGCATGCGATTGGTACACTGTCAAGGTTTCAGCCCCATAGAGTAGGGTGGGAAAGACCACAGCATTGTACACTTTCAGCTTAGTGTCTGTGCGAATGCCGGCAACACCCCATACTCTCTTTCGAAGCCTGCCAAATGCAGAGCTGGCTTTGCTGATTCTTGAGAGAATTTCAGTATCAACACGAGCCGCGGAAGACAGTGTACTGCCAAGATAGGTGAAGTTCTCCGACACCTTCAGAAGACTGTCATGGACTTTGATATTTGGGGTCACAGGATACTTGTCGTCTGGAGTAGGCTGATGGAGCACTTCCGTCTTCTTTGTGCTTATTGTGAGGCCAAAGTTGTCACAGGCACTAGAGAACTTATCAACACAGTTTTGCATGCTATCCTCATCGTGTGCCAGAAGTGCACAATCATCAGCAAATAGTAGGTCACAGACTTGAGTACTTTTGGTTTTGGTTTTTGCCTGAAGTCTCCTGAGGTTGAATAGACTGCCATCAGTTCGGTACTTGATGCTTACCCCTTGAGGAGGAGAGCTAAAGGCTTCTTGTAGCATTGCAGAGAACATGATGCTGTCATATGCTCTGTCCCGGCAGCTGATAAGCTGATTCTCTTGGGGGACTTCAGTGCTAGGGTTGGCTCCGAAATCTCAGCGTGGCAATGGACTCTGTTAGTTGGGGCTAAGACACAACCCTGTTTTACCCCATTTGTGACAGCAAAGGGCTCTGAAACACTGCCGTTGCTTTTGACTGCAGCTTGCATGCCATCATGAAACTGGCGCACTATTGTGATGAATTCGGGTGGACACCCAAACTTCGCCAAGATTTTCCAGAGGCCTTCACGACACACTGTGTCAAATGCTTTTGTGAGGTCAACAAATGTGATATACAGCGCTTTATTTTGTTCCATGCATTTTTCCTGAATCTGTCTGGCAGCAAAAATCATATCCGCCGTTCCCCTCTCTTTACGAAAGCCACATTGGCTCTCGGGAAGCAAGTCATTAGACGAGAGGTGATCAAGAAGGCGATTCAGAAGCATTCTTGCCAATATTTTGCCAGCAATTGAAAGTAGAGAGGTTCCCCGATGGTTGTCACAGACTTGGCTGTCCCCTTTATTTTTGTACAGATGGATGATTGAAGCATCTTTGAAGTCCTGTGGCAGCTTCCCTGCTTTCAACATATGATTGAACAACTCGGTCAACCTTTCAATAAGCTTTTCTCCACCGAAGGCATACACCTCAGCAGGAATTGAATCCACGCCTGGTGATTTGTTAAAGGACATCTGATTTGTGGCAGTTCGGGTCTCATTTGCTGTGAATGGCTTGGCAAGAGCTGCATTTATAGGAGTCTGAGGGAGGCGGTCAATGGACTCAGTATTTATATTTGATGGCCGATTTAGCACACCTCCGAAATGTTCTGCCCAACGCTGAATTATGGCATTCAATTCAACAATGCGTGTTGAACCATCTGACGCAAGAAGTGGCGTAGTGCCAGAGCGGGATGGTCCAAACACAGCTCGGAGGCTCTCAAAGAACTTTCTAGTGTTGTTTGTGTCGGCATATTTCTGAGTTTCTCTTACTCGCTCTTCAAGCCAGTCATTTTTCATTTTCCTCAGCTTCTTCTGGAGTACACCCTTACATGCACGCAGTGCATCAGCTTTTGCTGTGGAAGAGGGGTCACTGCAGTGAGCTTGGATGAGACTATTTTTTTCTTTGATGAGCACTTTGATTTCATTATCATTATCATTGAACCAGTCCTGGTGCTTGCGGACAGGAAAACCAACTGTGCTGCTGGCGCAAGAGTGTACAGTCGTATTTAGGTCAGTCCAGCTCTGTTCAATGTTCTCAGGGTCAAAAGACACGCAATCCAATTTTGAGGAGAGTTCTGATGAGAGCTCGCTCTGTTTCTCAGCTGAGCAGAGTTTTGAAACATTTAGGCGTTTAGGTGGCGCTTTCCCTTGAGGGCGTCTATTGCGCCTCAATGTTAGTCTGAGCTTGCAAACAATGAGTCTGTGGTCAGTTCCACACTCGGCACCACACATCTCCTTTGTTACAAGGACATCCTTTCTGTCAGTCTTCCTCACAATGACATAGTCTATGAGATGCCAATGCTTTGAGCGGGGATGCATCCATGACGTTCTGTTTCTCACGGGGAGACTAAAATTTGTGTTGGTAATGAACAGGCCAAATTCAGCGCACAAAGTAAGTAAGCGCAACCCATTGTTATTGCATGAACCAACTCCATGAGGGCCCAAAACATTTGGCCACGCTGAGATTTCGGAGCCAACCCTAGCATTGAAGTCCCCCAAGAGAATCAGCTTATCAGCTGCCGGGACAGAGCATATGACAGATTCTAGATCAGAATAGAACTTGTCTTTGGCTTCATCTGGGTTTGTCATGGTGGGCGCATATGCGCTAATGAGGGTGGCTGACTGGCTTTTCCCAACTGGGATCCTGAGTGTCATTAGCCTGTCATTTATTTCAATTGGCATGGACTGCAAGTTTCTGATAAGGTCATCTTTAATTGCAAACCCAACACCATGCTGTCTCGGTTCGACTGCACCCTTGCCTTTCCAGAAGAAGGTGTATCCACCACTGAGCTCTTTGAGTTGGCCACTATCAGGGAGTCTGGTCTCACTGAGTGCCACTATGTCCAGGTTGTACCTGCTGAGCTCAATGGCAATAAGTGCAGTGCGTCTTTCCGAGTTGTTTGAGTTGTCCTGTAGTGTGCGTATATTCCAGGCTCCTAGCCTGAGTAAGCTGAATTTCTTTTTGTTTCGACCGCAAAAAGGGATCCCCACTGGTCGCGGTATACCAGTCAGGGTGATGTGAAGTGGGCTTTCTTTAGGGCACCTTTTCTAGCCCCTTCCTCAGTTGAGGTGAGCAGTGCTATCCTTAAATAAGGCTGCTCAGCTACTGTGGGTGCTGCCTCCCCACGCCTCCACTTCAATCGACGATGAAGCGACCATAGCCCACAGCCACCAACGTGTAGGTCTGTGCTAACAGCTTCCAGTCTATCCAAACCTGCTGCCACCGCACTCGCCCATCGCCGTTGGAATTTTGAGAGGAGAGAAGACGAGACAAAGATGAAAGAAGACGAGGTGAGTGTTAAGACTGGCGCAAAGAATTTGTTTTTAGTGAGAAAGAGCTGCGCAAACATCAGACTCACTCTCTCGCCTGGACACAACTTATCCAAGTGGCAAGACAGGGTCAAGACGACTGGAAATGTATCCAGGTGCAGGAGGATGCCAGAGGGACAGTCATATTGCCTGACCGGCTGCCTGTAGGCTACTCCACAGCCTCGCAGTCCCAACTGACTAGGGTGAAAGACCCAAACCAAAGAACACCAATACTGGTGGATGCTCTGTGACACGATATCCAGGCCAGAGTGACGGTATATTGCCATCGGCCCTATCAATCAACCACTGGCCTGCTGCCGCCAGCTTCGAAGCTGCGTCCGGGAAGTTTGCTCAATTCTTCGTCTGTGATTTAGGCAAACAAGCCTATGACCACACCGCTACCGGGGGCCAATATGAAGGACTCAAGTACTGAGGGTCACATTGTGCCCTAGCATGTGACCGTTGGGTTAGATGAAACCTCCTCCGCCCTGGCCGTTTGCACCGACAGGTGCACGCCCACTGATACCATGCTAGCGTACCAGTTCATGAAACAGGTTGTACTGGATTACATGTTACCAGTAGCAGATTTTTCTGACCTGACACATTACGGACAGACATACAGACAATGAGATTGACAGAAAGATAGACAGACGGACGGACGGGCGAACGGACAGACTGTCAGACGGACAGACAGACACACAGACAGCGGACGGATAGATGGACGGACAGACTGCCAGACTGACAGACAGACAGGTAGACAGACAGACAAACCGACAGATAGACAGACGGACGGACGGACAGACCGACAGGTAAAACATGCAGAATTTATTTACAAAGAACACGATCTTTCGGCCAAAGTATACAAAGTTGGGAGAAACGATGTGTCTAAAGTCGGGATAAAAATATGACAGCTTAAACACTCCATAATAACTGGGTTTCAGAAGCAAAATCTTGTTTGGCTATAGAAACTGCGATCAAACACGTCGGCTGGAAACAGGCGCCGTGATTTCTTTGAAGAGAAAAAAAAATTAATTAATATAATTATTTCTCGTTTACCTGGAGCTGAGAGACGTGAGCATGTCACGTCGACCTTCATGTTGAGTACAGTTACACAGGACAACAAAAATAGCGTTTACTGTCAGAAGATTTTTCATTTCCATTTAATACCAAAAAAAAAAAAAAATTATAGCAAGCAAGAAAGAAAGAAAAAAAGAAAGCCGGACGGACGGATAGACAGACAAACAGGCAGAGAAACAAACAGACGGACAGACAGAAAGAACGGAAGAGAAAGGGACAGGAAGAGAGTAAGAAAGAACAGGAAGAAAGACAGACTCATAGACAGAAAGAAAACAAGTAAAATACATACGATATTAAAGATCCACATTAAATATGGACAGAAAATGATGCGGTAAGAGACATCAATAAGGGACAGACTTTCCAGTCTGCATGAGAAATCTCAACCTGCCGCAAACACCCCAGAATGCCAAGAAAATAGCTTCTCAATCTAATCGATACTGATCACATTGAGCTCAATTACTGCACGCTTTTAGGTATTGACGGAGGGACAGGGGTGGCGAGGGCGGAGAGCTGAAATGTTGGAATGTTCTTGGTCGTGGGAACACGGAAAAAGTAAAAGGTGGGCAAGGGGGGGGGGGTGGGGGGGGGGTTAAAACAAAGGGTGGGTACTCTTTTTGACGGAAAAAGGCCGCCGACGAGGGGGCTGTGGAAAAAAAGTGGGGGGGAGGGGGGGGGAATGAAAGGGGGGGAGGGGTATTTAAACGGAATTGTAGCAGTTCGATTTACGGAAAAGAACAACAAAAAATGGCAACACAACAAAAAAGACAAAAAAACCCAAGCATACCGTTGTTCTATTAGAATACTGGGTATATTTCCAAAGACAACCAGGGAAATTAATGACATTGGTTCTTTCAAACATCATCTGAAGACCCATTTCTTTCAGACAAACTAGGCTAGATGTTTTTCGGCAGCAACAAGAGTAAATATTTTTGAATTTCTTTTGTGTATGCGTGTGTGTGTGTGTGTGTGTAAGAGTTTGTTAAAGCGCCCAGAGCTTGTCATCGACGGGGTTGGGCGCTATATAAATGCAATATATTATTATTATTATTATTATATTTCTGATTTATTTTCAACCAGACGGGTACCCAGTTTTGCTGAATTAAACATAATCAGTTTGGGATTAATTAAAGGAAGGCTGTTGTTATAAGTACGTACGCACCCCAAGCGTTTTGCGCTAGTGGCACGTATGTATTACGTACCTATCCCTAACTCCGTCTTTATCCTCAATCCTAAATCTTATGGAATCACTCAATCTTGGCCCTTCCCCTGTCAACCAAAAAACAGGAGGAAAACAAGAAAAAGAAAATCTGAAAGAAGAATTAATTAAGGCTGTTGTTAGGAATATTTCGCCAGGAGCTCTCTAGCTCTGGGCTCACAAAAGGCTTTAAAATGCTTAACCCTAGCGCAAAAAAAAAAAACGTGGAAGAGGTACGTACCTGTTTGTAGCGTCCCACTAGTTGAACGATCGATATTTTTCTTCCCCCTGCATGACGCGTCTCACTCGGCGACCTTCCTTCCCCCCCCCCCCCCTCTCGCCAGCAAGGCCGGTATTTCCCTTTGATGTCGCTGTGTGGCTTGTTTGTCTCACTGTAGAAAATCTAGAAGCGTCTGGAAGATACTGCAGTGTCCGAGATTACGCTAGGTCGACCTTGAGTGATGTAATTCTGTGACGTGTCTGTGTACGATTGGGTGGCCTGTATGTGTCCCGAACGATCTAGGTCTGTCTCGTGCTTATGGGGCGGTAAAGCCGCTTCCTGAACGTTCCTGGACAGAATATATATAAGGAGGGCCAGGCGAGTAGGAAAGGGTGTGCAAACCATGGATGCAGGTCGTAGGTGTAAATCTAGTCGTGGTCAGATATATTATAGTGCCTTCCCTGCTAGGTGTAAGTAACTTGTGGATATCAGCTCGTGTTTACAGTTATTAAACGTTAGTATTAAGTGTTCATCGGATCCTGTTATTTATTTCTACAACAGTTCGAGACAGTTTCGTTTTTTTAAGGGGTAGACGATCAGTTCATCTGACTCTCCCCATCATAACGTGCTGAAATTTGCATCAACTGTCCAAACATTCTTTAAGGAAAGGTAGGGAAGACTCAAAATTGCTACACAGCAATTAAGTTCAAGGTGGAAGCAGAAGAGGCAGGCCAAGACATGCACGGACAACATTGCCATGCCGAGTGGACAGGGAAGAGCTTTGCCACGACATAAGCCCTGGCCCAATGCTTCCAGAGGTGGAGACGGCTGGTCAAGCGTTCAGCAATGCAGCAGCCCCACGACCCCGGGAAGGGTTAAGGGACTCATGAATCATGAATCGTGAAATTAGGATAGTGCAAGGAACATCAAAGAAAGAATGTATGTAGGCTTGGAATTAAAAAAACACACGTGGTATTCACTCCCTAGTTATAATCCAGGATACCTCCGAATTATTTTCAATTTAAAAATGAGCGGAGAATATCGTCATGGTGCTAACCTTTTGGCCTAAGTCAGACTTAGGCCAAAACAGAATGTACCTGTTACGTCATTACCATATCCATGGTGCATCTATTAATGTAAAAGTCACTCAAAAGTGCCAAGCCATTATCCTGAAAATAAAACCTGCTGTAATGGCCTGTCATTCATAGACGTAGGCCATTTTGGTTCTGGGGTTGTTTCAGTCAACGTGGATGATTGCCACTTTTACCTAGATTCATTCTGCCCTTAGTCTGACTGCACTGCAAACGAATAAATAGTTGGGGGGTTTTTTTTTGCGATTTTCTCAGAAGTGCAAAAAATGACTTAGGCCAAAGGGTCAGCACCATGACGTTATAGTGTAATTTTTTCCCTTAGAAATTCAGATTACTTTCCATGATTTTTTTTTTCTCTCAACTACTTCTGTTTTTCAAATTTTGAGATTCAGGAATTTAAGGGTGTTACTTGCACCCAAATTCTCAGACTGATGGAAAATATGTATCACCTATAGTTTTATTTTCATGTCGGAGATGTTTTCCACTGTCTGGAGCTGTGTTTTGGTCTTTAGTTTAGGAGGTTTGCTGCCATTCTCATTTACACCTCACCTTTCGCGTTTCCATTTTTCCTGTTCTAGTTTCTGTGTGTTTTTGTGGTAGGGTGGTACTTTTTTAGAATTTTGCCCAGGCAGAGGCCTTTGTTCGGCTTGCTCTTCTCGACTTTTAACTGCCAAGGTATCTTTAACGTGCGCAACGTGCAGGCGAGCCCTCCGAGTCTTTCGTCCTTATCCAAGAAGACTAGGTGCTCAATCCTACTTACCATAGGATCAGTAACAGGAATTTTTCTCCCCCGAAAAAAAAAGTCCAAAATGCCGGCACCTACCAGGAATCGAACCCGGTACCTTCGGCTTGAGCACTGTCTGGGGCTGAAGCATTGGCATGCCATTTTTTTCTTCTGGGTACAATTTTATGTTACAGTGCCCTCCCCACCCCCACCCCCACCCCCCCCACCCCCCACCCCCCCCCCCAACCCCCTCCAAAGTTTTGTTGTCGAATAGGTAAGTTAAAATTAATAAAGTTAATGAGAGATAATTATGACAAATTTAGGAAGTAGTTAGAATTTCTTCAAGCCATACACGTATAGAAAAAAATGGCAAAATATAAGTCACATTTAAGTATGAAATAATGTTCCTTCTTTTGTAGGCGAGGGAGACATTAATTTGATAAAAAGAACAATTATATTCTAAATCACGCATAAAATGAAGGATCAAAGGAAACCACCAAGACCACAAAATTAGCATGGCAAACATTATTTAGGCGTGGTTTTTGTCTTGTTTTGACAAGATCGAAGTTCAACTTTGCTACCAGGTAAATATAGATTCAGAAAACATTAACCTGCCGACCGAGCGCTGAAATTCTTTCAACCAACCTTCACCGGAGATTATAGATTATAGGGTTGTCCGGGCTGTGGGTGGTGGTGGGGGTGATGATGGTGGTGGTGGTTGTGGTTGTGGTGATGGTGACAACAGTGGTAACCCTTAGATATGACGACAACTTTCTATTTCAATAGTTCGTATTGCGACACATTATCGAGCGACCTCTCGGAATTGTGCAATCGCTTACGTGCTGGCTGCATTGGGTGCCCTCTTGCTGCAAAGCAGAGGAAATCAGAGATTTAAAGAAACGGCGGTCTCTTTCATGTTTCTGTTGTGACTTCTCGTCCAAGGTCAATTAATTTGAAATGAGAATTTAATGGCAGAGCAAGGTACAAATTTGATGTTCAAGTGGATTCTAATTAAATGGAGTTTTCCTGTCGTTGTAGCAAAGTTAGATTTAAATTAGGGCCAGGTACATTGGATTTGGTTTTTAGTTCTTTTATCTATCTATCTATCTATCTATCTACCTATCTATCTATCTATCTATCTATCTATCTGTCTATCTATCTATCTATCTATCTATCTATCTATCTATCTATCTATCTATCTATCTATCTATCTATCTATCTATCTATCTATCTGTCTGTCTGACTGTCTGTCTGTCTGTCTATCTATCTATCTATCAGTATCTGCCTATCTATCTATCTTTCTATCTATCTATCTATCTATCTATCTATCTATCTATCTATCTATCTATCTATCTATCTGTCTATCTGTATGTCTGTCTGTCTGTCTGTCTATTTATCTATATCTGCTTATCTATCTATATCTGCTTATCTATCTACCTATCTATCTATCTATCTATCTATCTATCTATCTATCTATCTATCTATCTATCTGTCTATCTATCTATCTATCTATCTATCTATCTATCTATCTATCTATCCATGTAACTGCTCCTCTCATATATCCCAGATACCCCCCAACCCCCAGTCACCCATCTCACACCGTATCCTATAGCCTAACCATTTATAAATCAAGAACTTATTACCTGTATTACCCAGGTATTTAGTATCACCTCACGAGCTATCTACCCCTCCACCCTATGATAGTAACTGACACCCAAAACCCCGTGTGTGATGGCAGTGAGTACTCTTGAACGCAGGAGACTTGTCTTATCCATATTGATCATTTTTAGCTGTGGCGAGACATCATCAGCTAACTCGTGACCGTCAGAATCTTCTGAAGTACGAAGTTACACCTAATAATTATAATGAGGCTAGACTGAACTTCCGATTAATTGTACGGCATCCAAGACTGGTCACTTGTAATGAAAACTGTGGATTATCGCCGCTATGTCAGTTAAAACTGTGGATTATCACCACTATGTCAGTTAAATACAAGACTGCTCTGTGGCCATAGTTTGTCGGTTTAAAATGAACGCTTGGTCTTTGACAACATGTAGAGAAAAGCGATGCTTAAGGTGAAATCCTATAATTATAAATAACATAGACTATTTTTAGACAGGGCCTGGTTGGCTCAAAGAGCCACAATATTCAGAATGTTTGTTTAGGCCAGTTTCCGAAACATTTGAAGACTACATGAGAAAAACGTCAGTTGTCACAAAACGAATGTTTGGAGAAATTCGTATTTTAAAGTTTGAATGTCCATAGGTTGAAAATAGGATGGCTTATCTAAATTTGCTCTTATTGCTGGAAAACGGTTGTTTTTCTCCTAATCGCTAAGAGAGGCTAAAAGCTAAAGATATCAACTAAGAGCTAATGGAGGTAACCATAAAACTCGCATTTTGTGTCAACTGCCGTTCTTCTGCTGTAGTCTTCATTTACAGTGGCCATGTTGCCAACGATATGGTTAATGTGGCCAATGAGCTAAATCTAATCCTAATCTTAACTCGAAGCCCTGAGCCAGAACTCTTTTTTGTTTTTAAATGCACTGTTCAAACAAACTCCAATTTAGCCCACAGTCCATAGCTTAAACGGTCACTTCGTCCTTACTGTTTGAAACAACTAATGGGTTTTCCCATAGAGCTTGTCAATGTAACTTGGCCAATGTTTCAGCTCATCACCAAGAGCACCGCTTGCTTGGTCGATATCCCTACAATTTTAATTCTACACGAGTTTCTAAACTGTTTGTAGTGGCAGCCGCTCAACTTCAAAAGCATTTGACACATTCTGGCAGAAAAGCAAACTAATGAGAGACAATTATCTGCGTTTGGATTGTTTTGTTTTTCTCCCTACTTCAGTTTTCAAACGTCCTGCAGTGGCCCAAGGAACAGCTCAGACCAGAGGTGTCATCAGAGTTTACAGTTAATGTATTCTGGCGTGGTTGTTTGTTTGTATTCTTTGGGTTTGCTGTCGGGATGTAGCTCGTGTCTTTCTCAAACAAATCGATACCTTAACTAATTAAAGACTGGAGAATCACAAAATGGCATAATGTTGTATTCCGCTTGTACTTTGGCAAAGATGGTTTACAATAGAATATTGAAGACAGCTTGTCAGGCCAACAGAAGAGTAAAACCTTATGGTCATTGATACATTATCCAGATTTGTTCATGATTGATACCATCTTTGAGCACCGTCTCCTGTTCCCATGTCGACGCAATCGTCCAGTGGTTAGAACGTTAGACTATTGTGGAAATGGTACTACGGTCGGATCCCGTTTCGGTCGAATCCAGCTTAACTAATATCTCGTGGTTTTGTACGAGTAAGATAAGCCCATGTTGTCCAACTGTAAGGAGAGCTCAAGTATGAGGCTGGTGTTTAAAAAAGCAAGCGTAAAGCTGAAACAAACGAGGGTGGTTGGGGGGGGGGCAATTTGATGCCCAAGCATGAAGCCATTTTTCCTCATTAACTTAAACCTTATCTTGCCAAGAACGTTCAATGGTATTCCGGTTTCCTTGCAGATCTCTTCTTTTGTGGACAGATAACAGCAATGCTATCGGAGGTCCTGTTGAATCACTAGCAGTGTGACTCTAACATCGTGCCCAATCTTTGCATACCTACACTGGATGGGACAAAATACAAACAGGGAGAGAACGTAGATGAGCGAACAAAAAGAAATGTATACCAGACAAAAGTTTTGCTGAGTCTGAGAATGTCAGACACGTGCGGCGTTGTGAAATAACATTTGTAGGATCACTTTCGAATCGGGTGGAGTTGTCAGATCTACAGGGCACAGGATAAGAACTGTCTTTTCCCCGGGAATTTGTGTTTGTGTATGTGTTATCTTCCCTCCTCTGTTCCAGTTATGTTGTGGTCAATAACCCACAAACACAAATGATCTGTCTGTCCAACAGCCGTTTAACCAATCAGACCAATCAATCAGGTATTGAATAAGCTAATCAATCGGTCATACCCTAAAGATACAGAAAAATGACAAAACTTTCTATGTACCTCATACTTCTGACCTCTCTTTTATTTCTCTCTCTCTCTCTCCCTCTCCCTCTCCCTCTCTCTTTCTCTCTCTCTCACGCACAGCATCTCTTCCATGTATTACATTCTCCCCTCTGTCATCCATTTTTTTCCCACCGTTCCTCATTTTCGCTCCCTCCTGCTCTCGGCTTTTATTCTCAATCTCTGTGTAATATCCACCCCCCCCCCCTTCATTTCCTTCCCTCTTATTCCTATTGCGACTGTATTGTCTTTTTTCTTCTCTCGTCAAACCTCTTCCTTTCTCTCTGTACCACACTCTTTTATCCGTTCCAACCAGAACCCTTACTAGTGTATCTGAAAGGCATGTAATGAAAATCCACATGGTCACACTCGACATCTCTAAACCACCAATCAAGCCTTCCCAATCAGAACTTCCGGTCTCCATGCCCCATTGCTATGTTACGGTCATTATCTTTCTGTCACTTGACTAGTTTAAATTTAAATCTAAAAAGTCAACTAATCGTGACATTTATATTAATTTTTCGCTTGAATTGAACTGCGCACGTCATCGAATGAGTTTCTTGCAGCGTCTGAGGTTTCAGAGGTGATTATGCCTATCTGCGTGTGTTTGTGCGCAGTGAATATTTGTGGCAGGGGCGTAATTCGTTTTTATCTGAAAGGAGCTTACAGACTGCCAGCAGACGGGACCAGATAAAATGTTATACAAGATGTAACGGATGTGTTCTAATTGGTAGCAGAGCAGTGCGAAATCAGCAGGACTTCATTTCTGTACGGTCTACTCGACTTTGAGAGGATTATATAGGCCTAGTCATCAAACGACAACTGATCAGTCACTTCAGTGAGCACTGGTGTAAGCCTGCTTGCTCTGATCTGCTCTGTGATGCCCGCAGTCTGAACATACACACTTTCTGCTTTGCTTTGTTTTTGCTGTTTTTGCTCTGTTTTTGCTCTGTTGTTGCTCCACTTTTGCTCTGCTGTTTTTGCTCTGTTGTTGCTCCACTTTTGTTCTGCTGTTTTTGCTCTGTTGTTGCTCCACTTTTGCTCTGCTGTTTTTGCCCTGTTGTTGCTCCAATTTTGCTCTGCTGTTTTTGCTCTGTTCTTGCTCCACTTTGTCTCTGCTGTTTTTGCTCTGTTGTTGCTCCACTTTTGCTCTGTCCTTGCTCTGTATTCCTCTGCTCTGTTTTAAGGGCCTGAAACCATTGCACGTCATGTTTGAAACAAATATAAAATATTCATGTGTATATTTTTTTTTTTTTTAAACACATTGTGATTGTGTAAAAATTGCCATCCTGTAGTTGGGACTGGTTATTTATTTAACTATAGACATGTCGATGATGATGATGATGGTGATGATGATCATGATCATGATGAAAATAATTGGTGCAACATTATCACAGTAGGAACAGTGAGTCCCTAATCCCAAGCGCCAATCTTTAAACAAAGAAAACGAACAATGAGGCGAAAAGATACTTTTTGTGACGTAAAGAGCAACATACCATCGAATTAGCGAGATTCGGGGTCGGGCGATGTGTGTTTGTCTGTATGCCTAAATAATTATATATGTTTTAGATCTTTCTTTTAGGAGTTTCCCTGCTCTTTGGCATTTACATGTCATTTTTCTTCTTCTTGTTTCTGTGTGTTTCTGTGGTAGAGATGAGTTGTTTTTTTAGAATTTTGCCCTGGCAGGGGCCTGTTCGGCTTGCTCTTTTCGATTTTCAACTGCCACGGTATCTTTAACGTGCGCAACATGCAAACGGGCCCTCCGAGTTTTGTGTACTTATCCAAGAAGACTAGGTGCTCGGTCCTACCTACCAAATGATCAGGTACAGGATCCCCCCCCCCCAAAAAATCTGACATGCCTGCACACGTCAGGAATCGAACCCGGTACCTTCGGCATGAGAGGCGAGCACATTGCCTCGGGACCAACCCGCCCCCGGTGTGTATGGGGATGTACATAAATTATGCGTGTTTCCTTTTAACGAGATGAATTTTCTAACTCATGATCCAGCCAATTCCCCTGTGTCCATCAGATGGTCTCACAAACATCTGTAAACATCCCGCAATTCAAAGCTAACATATGTTAGGGGCAGCAACCTGTTGGCATTCCAAGCTGGTGGATGAACCTGCCACGGCTTCACACCGTTTAGGAGGCGTCGCTTTTGATTAGCCGTGGAACCAAGTTCCCCCATGTCTGGATTACCTTGGTTGACTGGGCGAATGAGCAAACCAATCGCTCGCTCCTCTGTGCATTACCTGATGAACGTAATGTGTTCACCTGTTCCTGGGTTCACAAACAAAACGTTTTGACAGACTTCTGTGCTTATTAAATTCCCGTACCATTCTTGTGCGCCTTTTTTTTTTTTTTGCAACCTCCGCTCTTTTGTTGTACGCTAGATCTCTGCAACTGCTTTGTTTCACTTACAGTGACAAAATCTGTGCTGCTAAGAAATTTGAATGTTATTTGGCCTTTCGTCGGAGGTAATAACATTATGTTTCGTTCTCACAACAGTGGGCATGTCCAGCCGCTGTGCCAAAAGTAAATCTTTGAGAGCGCTCATGATCAGGGCCGACTTAACATCTTTATGGGCCCCAAGGCAAAGCAATTGGGCTGCGGCCCACCCGCAACGCAACGACTCAGAAATGTGTATGCACGGGGCCCCCTAAAACGCTTGGAACCCTTAAGCACCTACCCAGTGTGCCCATGCGTTAATACGGCTCTGCTCATCTTCAGCTGCTGGCTAACTAATACACTGACACTTCATGGACCCAGTAACAGAAGGTAATGTAACTGGGCTAATAGAATAATAAACAAATAAATTAAGAAGCTGTCTGGACAAAACAGTTGCACGCCAGAACTAAAACTGTTTGTTGGTTTGAAAGGTTTTCAAGATTTGAGCAGTTGTGTCTGAACTATCCCTCTCATTTTTCCAAACCATTGAGCTGAACCTTTAATGCCTTGAGCAAAAATAGTTTTTAATTTGCAACATGTTGATGTGCGCAGCAACATTCTGAGGTGCGCGGCACCAATACAGCAACTGCTCAGCCGCGCAGCTTACTGCTCTTACAGCATCGGCTCCGCTCCGCGATTTTTACTAACGATGACATAAAACGCTTTTGGCACTGTATAGTTGTTCCACTTCGCTCCTCACCGTTACAGAGGCAAAGAGACATTTTCATAATTTATGTCATTTTCCGTAACTATAGTGAAGCGGATGCTGTGGACAAGAGCAGTCAGTTAGAGGGGACATCGGCTGTGCCTGTTCTTGTCTCGGGTGTGGAATAATAATGGTAAGTCTTGTAATGACGGATTTGTCCAGACTTTGCTGTGACGTTTTAGATAGATAGATAAAGAGAGAGAGGAAGGCGAGGAAGGAAGACAGGACATAAAGGTGCAGGCTTAGATGACATCTAGGACAGCACACACATAGACCCCAGGACGACGAAAAGAACACTTGCGGTTTATAAAAATCGCGTCTTCCATTTTTGTAGTAGGTGTTCCAATGTGATCGTACTTTAGAGATATCATACTTTCAAAAATAAAAAAATAAAAATCACGCTCGTCAGAAACATGCACAGAAAAGAACAGGCTTCTTGAGAAAAAGCTTTACCATCTAAAAAAGAATAAACAATGAGAACCGCCAGATTTATGACCAAATGTGGCTCTCTAAGAACATTTTATGAATTAATTTAAAGGCAGAAACAGAAACAATTGTTTGTCCTGGAATCCCTTCCTCTGAAGATCTCTCGGAATCTCTCAAAGTATTCTTGCACACTTCATCGCGTTCCGCACCGATGATCACAAAACTCTGTACAAGACGTCGTGCTCACCGCGCCCCCAAAAAGAAAACAGCGCTGTTTCTGCATGGCTGCACCGCGATGCACATCCAATTTTGTTGCAGAGCAGCGTATCAGTTACCAAAACAAGCGCACAAGAAACAGGTGCAGCAATCCTGATTTCTTTGCTGCAGATTTCACTGAGTGCAGTATAATACTGTTTCACTTGAAAGAGAAATTTTACGACTCTGCCCGCCGTTATTCGATCTACCGTTAATAATTACCGTGACAACGTCACATTTTGTACACATTGAACCTAACATCATTTTTCAGGAAGCCGTAGCCTGGAATTTATTTATGAATTTTAAAAAATGTCCCAAAGATTTGTTTTATTTTTATTTCCGTCTTCCATTTCTGACTGCTGTTGTCTGCATTACATGGTGTAGATCAAAATTAACGCAACACTTTTATTTTAGCACCTGGTGGGATATGTCTTAACAAAACTTAAGAAACCGATATACCAATCGAAAGAGAATTAAATTCTGCGTACAGTGGTACCTCATTCTTTAGTCAGTGTCAAGTATTAAGTGAGATACGATCTGTCAAACCCAAATCTTCAAATTTGCAGACTTGGCAAACAGTACATTGAGGCTCTAAATAAATGTCTTTGGTTACCACACTATTGGTTTACACACCACTGCACCATTCTAAACCACTGTTGAACGCATTGTTTTCTTCCTGTTAATGTCTGCTGGTCTTAGCCATTTTCTGTTTAAAACCCAGATCTAGATCTAGATCTAATTCAAAATAAAGATGCCTAAACTAAGCACTGAAGAAAGGTGCAGAATAATTGGTCATCTTGAAGCTGGATGTAGTGTGACGCAGGTTGCACTCATGTTTCATGTGTCAAGATCATGTGTGTACAGGCTTCAGGAGAAGTATGAGGTCACCGGGAGTGTGAAAGACTTGGAAAGAGAAGGGCGCCCGCGAGTGACGAACGGACAGGGGGATGGGAACATCGTTCTCATGCACGAAGCCGAGCCCTTTAGGACAGCTGTAGAGACTGCAGCACAGATGAATTGCAGCCGACACACGGTGAGACGGCGTCTTCTAGAGGCAGGTCTACGTGCCAGACGTCCATCCGTGGGACCCATGCTTTCACAACAACACCGACTAGACAGACTGCAGTGGGCGCGACAGCACGTGCGGTGGACACATGACCAGTGGTCACATGTTCTTTTCTCCGACGAAGCAGCGTTCCAAGTGGACAGAAAAGACGGTAAGCTGATGTGCTACAGAAGGACAAATGAACGATTTTCACAACAGAACATTCAGGAAGTTCTAAACCGAGGTTACGGTACTGTGAGTGTTTGGGGTGGGATTGTTGGTGGCAGAAAAACACCTCTAATCCGCATCAACGGAAGGTTAAACGGACAGCATTACATCGATCAAATCCTACGGCCCCACGCTGTCCCATTCGTAAATGACCCCGTTAACAACGTTGACATCTTTGTTCAAGACAATGCTTCTCCTCATCGCGCACAAGTTACAAAAGACTTCCTTAGAGACAATGGAATAGAAACCTTGACGTGCCCTTCACTGTCACCAGACATGAACCCGGTGGAGCACATGTGGTCACTGATTAAACGAAACCTCAAGCGACATGACCTGACAAGAGATAAAGATGCACTGTTTACTCTGGTAAACGAACTCTGGGAGGAAGTACCAGATGACATCGTCTTAAATCTTACACAGTCCATGGGACGGAGAGTCAGAAGTTTGGTTCAGGTGGAAGGAGGACACATCAAGTACTAGATCTAACTGTATTTTTCCAATTGAAACTGTTATTGTAAAGGAAAAAAACAAGCTGTAATAAATGTATGTGGTTAATTACATTGTTAACTGTTAACTTTTGTTATGACTTTTTATCATATGCATGTGACAGAAGAGCGTGTTTAACATAACATTACCGTAACAAAAACACAAACAATTTAAAAACGAAACAAAACAAAACAGCGATCGACAATAACAGGTGAACCTACATTACATGCATTTTTTTTTCATTTTTCAAAAACCGGCGTTAGATCTAATTTTGCAAAGTTCGAAAAATGAAACATTCGTCTTTTAGACCAGATATATCAATGAATACACACCAGAGACGCATGCGCCTGGTATCAGCGTATGCAGAATTTAGTTTTCTTTAAGATGATATATGATTCAATTGCTTGTGTAAAAAACTGTTTTCTTCAGTTTAAGAAATAAAAGTGTTGCGTTAATTTTGATCACTACTGCATAATGACACGTTTCGAGAAAGAAATCTCAGCATTCCGGAAGGAACAGCCTAATGTGTTTATATCTTTAGTTTAGGAGTTTCGTTGCCTTTGACATCTACACCTCGCTTTTCTTGTCTTTATTTTTCATGTTCTTGGTTCTGTGTATTTTTCTGGTAGGGATGAGTTTTTTTTAGAATTTTGCCCTGACAGCGGCTTTCTTCGGCCTGCTCTTCTCGACTTCAACGGCCAAGGTATCTTTAACATGCTCAAGGTGCACATGGGCCCTCCGAGTTCTTATCTAAGAAGACTAGGTGCTCGATCCTACCTACTATGGGATCAGGGACAGGAATTTTTCCCTCAAACAATTCCAACGTGCCTGCACCAGCCGGGGATGGAACCCGGTACCCTCGGCCTGAGAGGTGAGCACCTTACCTCTAGACCATCTCGTCTTGCCTATTGTCGACTTTTGCAGAACTTTTCGCTGCTGCGACATTGTTGTTGTGGTTTCGTGTTCTTTTTGTTGTTGTTGGTGGTGGTGATGGTGATGGTGGTGGTGGTGGTGGTGGTGGTGATGGTGGTGGTGGTGATGTTTTAAAAAGATGAGTGGGCTAGATAATATATGGCGTTTTTTTTTTGTATGTTATGTTTGTTTGTTTTTTTTCTTTAACTCTTCCAGCAGATTCAGCAAAAAATGGCAAATCATGCGCAATGTTAACCTATATCAAGGCTGGGCATAATGATACATTTCTTGCAGCATCGATGCCGAAAATTTCATCGACCCCGCACACACAGGCTGCATTTCGCAGAAGACGAAGAACGTTCTGTCCGGATACTTTCGACTTCGAGAAAATATCGATCAAGTAATTTAAAATGGAATCGCTGCAGCTGCCTCGTGTTGCACAAGATACAGTGATTTTTATTAAAACGTGAATGATGAACAGGAGGAGGGAGGAGAGAAAGCCGCGCTGATGGAGAACAGGGAAGAGCTAAAAGAAGAGATAGAAGGAGAGAAAAGGAAGAAGAGTAAAACCTGATGATACAATCATGATGACGATGACGACAATGACGATGGTGATGACGACAATGACTATGTTGATGACGACAATGACGATGGTGATGTCGACAATGACGATGGTGATGACGACAATGACGATGGTGATGTCGACAATGACTATGGTGATGACGACAATGACGATGGTGATGTCGACAATGACTATGGTGATGACGACAATGACTATGTTGATGACGACAATGACGATGGTGATGTCGACAATGACGATGGTGATGACGACAATGACGACGGTGATGTCGACAATGACTATGGTGATGACGACTGTCATGGTTTAAGTGTACCATAGTTGCCGTGCTGGGTCACGACTTGCAAGGAGTTGATTTTTCACGGTCTCGTTGATTATAACCAGCGTAATTTGTCCTTGAACTGTTCTCGTGAACCGTTTGTTTTTGAAACACTTTTTTCTTAGAGATGGAAAGAAAGTGGGGCGAGATAGAATAAATGTATAAGTTAGGAGTGACAGTGCAATTCTCGACCCCGTGATTTTGATGAACACTTAGAAGGGAAGAGAAGGGGTGAATAAGGATAGATAGTTTAAGACGCTAAGTCGCGTTCAGAAATTCGTACATAAAATGTAGAAAGCACGAGGGTTTAAAGATTTCAGTAATTGTTTTGACATTTTAAATTGACCTTGTCTGTTTTTAGTACAAGGCCGTGACCAACTCCCACGTAGAATATATTAATACTGCGAGATGAGCTCGCATGGATGCACCAATCAAATCTAGGGATTTGGACGGTAGTTTGCAGGTGGCTGCACAGTATAAAAGTGTAGCCATACCTATGTCCATTACTCCATACAGAAAACTCCAATCTGTGCAGGCGTCGGCACGATTCTGCCTGAAGAATCCTAAGTCTGTTCGATGTCATGTCTAGTCCACTATAGACATTTGAGATGAAGCCATATGCTTGAATGAGATATGCCCACTGCTATTGTCCACTGTTCTCTGGTTGTTTCTAACACCAGGGACCAAGCGTAAGTGTTTGTCCATTGATGACTCAACAATGAACGAGGAGCTGAACATAAGTTATCCACTAGGACAGGATTGCCGCATAAATTAGGAATGCTACCCAAGACTGCAAGACAAAGATTTATATTGACTTGCAATTAGTATGAATGTATGGCATACGCATCTGTGAATTGGGATTGATTTGTCTGGATGAGGCTGGGAATTGCCAGCCCATCCTAGAGTAGGTATCTAGACTTAGCTACGTCAGTTTATATTGACGAGCTCGATCCATTATAAGCGGTAGGCACAAATAGCTGAGAGGACATCGTCGCCAGAGCCCATATTAGTATATTGATTGATATATAGTAGGCAGACCAGATCTGAGAGATATATAATTAGTACTTAAATTGTTAGTGAGTCAGAATTATCATAATATTATAGGAATCTAGAGAAGACTTCGAGTGACATATTATTGAATTTAGATTTGATGCTGCTGATGTTGTATTTACTATGTAATAGATCTAGACAAAATTGTTAGGGTAATTAATGTAATTAAATTTGTGGCCCTGCAGGTCTGTTTATGAAACTTATTCAGATTGTTCTTAGTGTGTGGCATGGTACGAAAGATTGAATATTAAATACCTCTCGATTTAAATGCAGTCATAATACCATCATTGAGAAGACCCTCTTCATAACAGCTAGAGGGGACTTTAGTCGAGTCTCGTAACACTGGAGGGCACTATCACCCAGTCCAGAACCCTAACAACGACAATGACGATGGTGATGACGACAATGACGATGGTGATGTCGACAATGACTATGGTGATGACGACAATGACGATGGTGATGACGACAATGACGATGGTGATGTCGGCAATGACAATAGTGGCGACGACAGTGACAATGAGTATAATGATGATGACCATGATGTTCTGTTTTATCAGAAAGTAAAAGTAAAAGAAGAAGAAGCCGTGATCAAACAAAAGAGATACTGTCGTCCATGCAGCCTCTTTACTTCATTTTATTATAACTTCTCTCTCTCTCTCTCTCTCTCTCTCTGTTTGGGTCGGAAATGTCACCAAACCACGAGATTTGCCCCATAATCTATTTGGCCTTTACTGACCTCTACATCTCAACGCACAAAGCCAAATAAAAGAATCATCAAAAATTGTCACAATAATGTAGAAAACTGCCGACCGCGGGCAAGATTTTATCGCTGCGTAATTTCCCTGTTCACATCTACAGTTTTAGACAAGATCAAAGTGAGTTTATATAACAACAAAATAAGCCCCGGAATATTTTCAGCCACGCTGTCGATCATTTTGCCTCCATTCCGAGGCGAGAGATGTTTTTATCCTGTTTTTCTGACACAGTTTGAGCGATTATGTACTTAATTTTGCCCTCTCTGTTGCCAGGAAAGATCAACAGTAATGGTTTAAACTTAAAAACAGTTTAATGTTGGCTGTTTTGCCATGCATATTTAATGGTAATTCGCCCTTTCAACCCTCCACCACTTGCCCTTTTTTTATATATATAATATATACGTTATAATTTTCTATCACAGAAACAGAAATAAGCTGCAACTGACTTCCGTCCACGGAGTTGCAAAACTATAGTTTCGTATTGATTCGAGACAAAAATACAGTCGAGAACTCGATATATTTCTAGGTAATGGTTTAGAAGGAGAAACGGGTTGTTGCAAACCCTGACTGGCGTTTTAAAACTACGCCAGTTTGACTCGATCATTTATTAATAATGTTAATGTAGGTGGTTTGCCCTCGACGTTACGTTCGTTTCTCAAAATAGTGCAGAAAACCTCGTTAATGATGTTATCTGAATCTTCATGCCATAATTCATATAAGCTTACGCAATGATAACTGGTGTAGGAGATTTTAATAGCTGGAGTTTTTTCACCTCTCTCTCTCTCTCTCTCTCTCTCTCTCTCTCTCACACACACACACACACACACACACTCTCTCTCTCTCTCTCTCTCTCTCTCTCACACACACACACACACACACACACACACTCTCTCTCTCTCTCTCTCTCTCTCTCTCTCTCACACACACACACACACACACACACACACTCTCTCTCTCTCTCTCTCTCTCTCTCTCTCACACACACACACACACACACACACACACTCTCTCTCTCTCTCTCTCTCTCTCTCTCTCTCTCTCTCTCTCTCTCTCTCTCTCTCTCTCTCTGATAAACTTGCTTGTATTTCTTTCATTTTCTTCTTTCTTCCCTTCGCTGGACCATTTCTTCCTGTTCGTTTTTTTCTATTATTTGCTCTTTCTCTCCAGTTACAATGTTTCATCATCTTCACATTTTCCTCCTTTCCCCATTTTACTTTTTCTTTCTCTCACCCAGATATTGTTCCTTTTCTTTTACCTCGTTTCTCTTCTCCTCTCCTTTTACTAAAGGACTAGACAGACAGACGGACAGATAGGCAGCAATGCAGGAAGGCAGATAGATAGATAGATAGATAGATCGATAGATAGACAGATAGATAGATAGATAGATAGATAGATAGATAGATAGATAGATAGATAGATAGATAGATAGATAGATAGATAGATAGATAGATAGATAGATAGATAGATAGATAGATAGATAGATAGATAGATAGATAGATAGATAGACAGACAGGCAGATAGATAGATAGAGAGATAGATAGACAGACAGATATAGATAGATAGATAAAGGAGACAGAATAAACATCAGAATGCATGATGAAAGACAGACATTAACCCAGACCACATCGGAAGTCATTAATGAACCGCAGGCCTCTGGATAGGAAAAATTGTCCTATGATCTTCATGTTGTCATCAATTCATCAACTCTGTACTTAAACCGACTCATTATAGGAGCCAAGCCATCTCAACCCCTGCACTATCAGACCGTGGGAGGTCCACGCTACCCTCGACTTTGCTACTTAGATACAAATTGTTTCCATTTTTCCATTGAATCTGTAACTATGACCTTGGTTCACGGTGTTTTAATAGGTTGTTTGGGGGTGAACTTTTTTTTCTTCTGAATTTGACGATCTGATATATACCTGGGTCTCAGCCTCACCCTCACCGTCACTCCAGTGAAGCAATTACATAACTTTGCAAATGCTGATTTTGAATCTCAGTTTCATTTCATTTTTGCCCATAATTTTATTGTAAAAACGACCCAGTTTTATCTTTGCCAATGGTCAAACAGAAAATGGCCTGGAAACTTCTAAATGGTTTCAATATTTGCTCTGATCGACAAACAAAATGGTACTTGGTGTTGGTTTTATTAATTTCAATTTATTTTGATCATAATATTCTCAAAATCTCAAACCCGCAAACTCAGAAAAGATGCACATCCCGGTCTTGGTCAAAGAAAGTTTACATACTTCAAGCCTGCTCTGACCAAACACAGTATAAGTGACAATAAAGTCATTCCCCAGCGGAATAGAGACACCCGTCTTTTGTAGAAAAAAAAAACAAACTAATACAGACAGATCTGGCGTTCCATCTTGTTTCTCGAACATTGCAGAAAGGTTTTTCATATATTTCATTTGTTTTCTTGCTTTTCTATTTCCGTGTCTTCGCTCAGCAGTAACTTTTACCCAAATCCATGCAATACAACAACAAATCTTCATCATTAATAATGATGTCAGCTTTATTTAGTGATTTCTGATAATGAGCCTGTCTTTGTAAGCACTGGGTTAACAAAATCTTTCTTTGTTTCTTCATTATTTTTACGATGTGGGTGTTTTAGTGCTGGTAGGCAGGGGCGTTTCCAAGATGGGACAGGTGGGGCTTCTGCCTTGATGGCCAAATGTAAGGAGTCTTAATAGTTAGGTGGTCCTATTTGTCTGGTTAAGAATTAAAATTTTAATGGACAGTTTTCAACGGAGTAACTTTTTTTTTCATTATTCTGCCCTGGGTGCCATCGGCCTTAGTTACGCCTCTGTTAGTAAACTGACAACGGCCCGACCACACAGGTATTTTTAAGTACACCTTTAGGTGTTTCCCTTTACTTCAGATAGGTACAGAATGATTATCTCCCTTTATCAGGGTACATAATCGTCCAATCTTATCTCTTCTGATCTTAATGGGTGGGCGGGAAGCAAATGAATTTATGATAAACGAGACGGAAACATTAAAGAAGGTAAGTCTTTAAACCTAAAGACCAGGATAAAGAAAAATTTGTTCATTATCTCAGTTCAGAAAAATAACCATCACAGTAAAACTATTCGCTGCTCACATTCTGGAAGTCAACACCAAAGGGTTTGAAGTCCCTGTAATAAACATTATTAAAAATCTAATTCCTCTTTTATCTAGGACTAAGTGATATAATCGGTGTTGCACGGGATAAACCTGCTCAGCAACCACCACCAACCCCCTCCTGCGTCTCTTTCTCTAATCATCCCTTTCCGGTACAGTTCGGTACAGTGCGAAACTGCGCACACTGTGGTATGGTGTGTATTCAGAGATGCGCAGTGCGTTTCGGTCGTCTTTATTCAGAAAGTTGAAATGTGGCCAGAAAAAAATCATAATAATAAGAGTTTATTACTTGTACGTAGGTACTCCATTTTTTATTATTTTATTTTTTAGCTTGGGGTATTGTATTTTAAAGCATTTTGTGACTCCAGAGCTACACAGCTCGTCCTGAAATACTCCTAACAACAGCCTTAATTGATTATTCTTTCAGACTTTCTTTTTGTTTTCCTCCTGCTTTTTGGTTGAAAGGGCAAAGGGCAGGGTTAGGGATTGATAGAATTTAGGATTGAGGATAAGGACGGTGTTGGGGATGGGAACCGAAGAAGAAACTAGCCTTCGGAGGTTCTTCAGGCTGAAAAGCTAGAAACGTTGACTCAGTTTCTTTAAATAACCAGCTCAAATGAATAAATCAATATGAATATCCTGATATATTAATTTTTGTAATTACCCAAGTATTTTGTCTTCAGTTTAGACTATAATTGTAGCTCAGTGTTATGGGACATTACAGTCCACTGTGGTTCAAAATGCTACAATATCGTACAGTACGACATATTATTTGGACATACAAGTCGTTATAGTGCGCGCACTACTATATTATGGCATGCTTTCAGTGATCCGAATTCAGCACCACGTCTATGATCTCCTGGATAAAGTGAGTTTACTAAGCAGCAAATTCCTGCTCATACAGCCATGCAGGAAACAAATTCAGGTATAACTGCTCTTGTCCATAGCATCCGCTCCGCTATGTTTACGGACAATGACGTAAAACACTCTTTGCCTCTGTATGCTTGTCCACAGCATCCGTTCCGCTCCGCTCCTCACCGCTATGAAGGCAAAGAGAGTTTTTTCATACATCATTTTCCGTAAAAATAGCCGAGCGGATGCTGTGGACAAGGCCACTTAGCGTGTGTGGGAGCATGTAAGAGCATGCGCCCACATGCGTGTGTTTGCCTTCTTTTTGTTTGTTTTAAAATTCTCTTTCATATCTTCCATATCCTTCATTGTATTCCCAGTTTGTTTTGCCTTGATTCGTGTTTCCCCCTGCACGCCAGACAAACTAAAGATATCACATTTCCAAAACACGTGAACTGGCAGATAACATTTTGTTGGGATTAAATATCTTTAGCGCGATTAATCAACGACACGATTGCACGAATGTTTTGTCTCCACAGAGCCAGGCATTGTCTTTAATTTCAATTCAAACGTAAATACAAAGCAAAATCAAACGCAATGAAAAAGAGAAGAAAGAGAGAGAGAAAAAAAAAAGAAAGAAAGAAAGTGAGAGAGAAAGAGAGAGAAAGACAGTGAGAAAAAGAAAGAAAGGAAGACAGAAAGAAAGAGAGAGAGAGAGTGTCAAAGAGGAAGAGAGAAAGAAAGAGAGAGAGAGGAGAGAGAGAAAGTGACGGGAAAAGAGAGAGAAAGAGAACAAATAAAAAGGGAGCGACGGAAGAATGTAAAAGATAAAGATATCAGATACATCGGTTTCAAAAATCATTGCTGACTCAAGCCAGGTTTGAGCAATCTCCCATGTAAAAAAAAAAAAAAGTTCACAGGTAAATGCATTGTGACTGTACAGCAGTGGGGGGGGGGGGCAAACGAGGGCGGGGAGGGGTGGAGGGCTGATCAAGCAGCAATGAACCGTCGGCCGTGACATCTATTGCTCCACTTTATCTTTCAGGCAGGCTGGAACAAACCTTGGCAGTCAGCTAACTGCGTGAAAACTGGACTTCAGTAATCTTATATAATAATTTTTAAAAAACTCTCCCAATTTTGAACAAGACCTAGGGCCGCTCACACAGCTCAGACGTGCCAGAAATGTTACATGTGCCTTCCTTTTGGCCTGCAAAAGGTTCTTTTTGTTTTTCAGTTTAAAGACTTGAAAGGTGGGGCAGTATTTTTTTAAAATTTCCTTTGTGTCATTGATTGATCGCCTAACATTCTTTCTTTTCACGAAAACATGAGTCCATGACGTCATCACTCCTTTCCGATTTAAACACACTGCTCAGACCACAGACTAATAAAATACCCAGACTGGATGATCCCATTGTGTGACGTCACAAAACAGCGAAAGGTCATGAACTATCCGCCATTATTAGGTTTAAGGTAGCGACCGACGCTTCAGCATAGCTACAATTTGAATGACACCATTTTGACGCGCCTACTGATCGCGGAAGTTTGGTTCCGCACCAAGAAATTAATACATGTACAACCAATCTTGACAAATGAAAAGAACTTTCTACTGCAGATAGAACTAGAATCGGAATTTCCCGAGCGGCGGCCATGTTGGTTATACAGTCGTCGCTCGGGAAATTCCGTAAAAAACGACAAAGCCCGAAGCTCATGTTTCCAGCCTGGTTAAAAAGTCTGTGGCTCACACCCAGTTTATTGGGCTCTCATGAAAATCTTCTCATCGAATGCTTACAATATGCGGAGGACATTAATGCGCAAGGGAATGCGTCCAGGTTGTCTAAAAAACAAACAAACAAACAAATAACAACAACGAAATAAATCTAGAGAAATTTGTTAGTTGCAGCAGATCCATTGTAATTGCCCAAAAACTGGATTTAATAAAGAGCAACACCGGGGGCCTCAGCTAGTGTTTAAAAAAAATTGAAACAGAAGAGATGGTGAAAGTGATAGACTTCGAGCTTCCACGCATTTGGCAGACGAACGTACTTTTGTGATGCTCCAAGCAAGAACTCACAGCTAAGTAAAATTGTTTCGCTTCGATTCTAGACATTTCCTGTTGAAACCTTTTATTGTTGAATTGTTTTGTCTGTTCCATTTTTTTTTTTCTTGATAAAGGCCAAAGCCGAAAATTAGTACATTTTCTGGTTCTCTTTAGTTTGCTTAGTATCGTTCGGGTTTTATTTCTCACGCGGGGTTTCGCAACATACAACTTTTTCTTTTTGCCCGATTTTAACATTGCTTATAGTCCTGCTGCCAACCCACAGTTTTTCTGTGGTTTTTATAATATTTCGTCAATGGTTTGGGGGGGGGGGGGCGGTTGTTGTGGTACAAGATGACCCCAATTCGAATTGTGTTCGAACGAAATCCAGCATAACCAAATTCGCAAGCCCAGGAATATCTCTTGTGGCAAAAGTCAGAGGTCAGAACTTGTAATATACGCCTAGAGGTTGGAATTTACATGGGAGCTGATTAATTTGGACGTACGTGTAAATTTGAGGACACTTTTCCTTGGAGAACATGTAATGTTGTAGCGTCTATCATAACGCAGCCTTTCCTCGACCCAAGAAAGCTGCTCGTAGCTAGTCATTCATCATTAATGCATTCCCTATCCCACCCTCAATGCTCGATCCTCTCCCCATCTCCACCCAGGGTCTACTATCTCGAGTGAACACACACATGTCATCGCCCTCGGAGTGGTTGGTAAATAAGTGACAATGTCCATGCCCGTGAGCGAAAGATCTGCGTTCGTGTACTCTTGACCCACACCAGGGGGCGAAGAAGGTGAAGAATGAACAAGTTGTGGATACAGGGAAGAATCAAAATGGGAAAAAAATAGTAAGGGGAAATAATTATGATCAAGGAGGGAGGGAAGGATAGAATAGTAGAGCACAAAAGACATGTTGGGAGAAGGAAGAGCGCGGTCCAATGACAGAAAGCAACGAATGAAATGAAGGAGTGAAATAACAGAAAAACATAGGGAAGACGTGAAAGGAAGACAAATAGAAATAAGGACATGCCAGCAGAACGATAGAAAACAGAGAGAAACAGAAAGAAAGATACGAGGGAGGCGGGGGGCGGGGGGGTGACTCAAAGTAACAAAGATAAACAAGAACATCGTAAGAATGAGAGAAATGGGAGAGAAAGAATAAATAAAGGAAGACAACTCAAAATAGACAGAATGACAGATGGAAGAAACAAGAATGCTGGAATGTGAGAAAGACGAGCGGAGAGAGAGAGAGGAAAAGACAGAGAGAAAGAGAAAGAGAGGCAGATGGACGGACAGACAGACAGACAGAGAAAGAGAGAGAAAAAGACAGAGAGAAAGAGAAAGAGGGACAGGCGGACGGACAAACAGACAGACAGAGAAAGAGAGAGAAAAGGACGGAGAGAAAGAGAAAGAGAGACAGACATAAGTTCACGCTCAGACAGACAGACAGAGAAAGAGACAGACAGACAGACAAAACCAGTCAACCACAGGACAGACTATCAGATTCAGCAGACCAAATCTAACCCCTATGTTTCTCTACCGACAGACCGGGAAATGAAGATGTAGATAATACAAACAATCAAACGAACAATCAGACCTCCTAACATGTTCAATGGGGTGTGTCTGACCCAGTGGATCAGCTTACGTCTCAGTACCCCGGGTAGGTTAGCCTGGCCCCTTTCTGCGTGAGTTGCTTCAGTTCAGAGCAAGTTCTCTGGTTACCGATACTTCCATCCCTAGGTCAGGCGGTACGAGCGGCTGCCAGTTGATAAGCCCAGAGACTTCACTCTAGATATTTTTGTGTCGTTTCCTGGTTCAAATTTTCGGGGCTCAGCGGTTCTCACATGTGTGTACTCAGGTCTTTATTTTAGGAGCTTCGCTACCATTGGCATTTACACCTCATCTTTCGTGTTTCCATTTTTCCTGTTTTTGTTCCTGTGTGTTTTTGTGTGGTAGGATTAAGTTTTTTTAGAATTTTGCCCGGGTGGCGGCCTTGTTCGGCCTGCTCTTCTCGACTTTCAACTTTACTGCCGAGCTATCTTTAACGTGTGGAACGTGCACACGGGCCCTTCGAGTTTTTCGTCCTTATCCAAGAAGACTAGGTGCTCGGTCCTACCTACCATAGGGTCAGGGACAGGAATCCCCCACCCCAACCCCAACCCCCAACCCCCCCCCCCCCAAATTCCAACATGTCTGCACCGACTGGGGATCGAACTCGGGACTTTCGGCGTGAGAGGCGAGAACCTTGCCTCTAGACCATCGTGCACCTTATGATCCTCTCTGCACCTTATATCCAAGAGATTAATACATACAAAAGGCTCACTGTGACATGACAACACATCAAGGTGTGCCATCGTATCTACATGCTAAAGTGTAAAAAGCACATTTTATCATAGTCAACAAAGCAGTGCTTATTCCTCTGAAGACCACAGACCCAAAGGATGGCAAAGGTATCAGAAAACATGACACCTTGCGTTATTGTATCAAACGGAAGTTGAACGCATTTTCTGTCAAGACAAAGTTTTTACTGTTCATTTACAGAATGAGATTTGTAAACTTACATGATGTCACTGCTCCACGATAGTGGT
Organism: Onchidella celtica; assembly: GCA_963931925.1. Lineage (NCBI taxonomy): Eukaryota > Metazoa > Mollusca > Gastropoda > Systellommatophora > Onchidiidae > Onchidella > Onchidella celtica. The sequence continues at coordinate 48,614,700 of OZ007575.1, read as the reverse complement.
TTATGTCAAAATTATGCCAAAAGGCAACTGACGCGGTACATTGCATTCCTGAACATGAGGGATGTCAAGTAACATTATAGAAAAACAGATGCACCAATAGGAAAATGTAATAATCCAATACACTCATAATGATATAAGTCATCAGATGACAGAAAAAGAAACAGTTGTTTTTTTCCCTTAAGCTCTAAATGTATCAAAAATGATTTATGCCATTAGTGTAGTGCCGTGACGATAATATCCTAGCCTCTCCCACCCGCCAAAAACGTAGAAATTTGCGTAAAATAACCCGTATGCCTTCATTTAAACCTTTATTACAAAATTGGTTAACACCGCCAGGACTTCAGAAAACAGATCCCCTCTTCCGCCAGTTTTGAAGAAGCCCTGGAACAGTCTCCCAAAACGTAGCACAGATGGCTCTTTCTCAAAGACGGGAGGGGGGGGGGGGGCACTGAATTTGTTCCCTGTGACCCGATGTCAAAGATAAGAGTTTGCTCGTGAGTGTTTCAATTACTGTTAACACTAATCTGCAGGTGAGAGGTCGTGAAAACGCCCGATGAAAACCTGCGTTTCAACAGAAAAGGTGGTTGTGCGTGCAGATAGGTGGATTACAGAGAACTTCAGTTTTATGCTACGAACTTGAAATTTGACACATTATCGTCAAGTTCGTCAGTGCAAAAAGGGGCGGACGAATGGTGTAAAGACGTGCGGATTTAATCAGGCGAAGGGTATGATTTTGAACTGTTTTGGTGCGTAGATAGGTTAAACATGGAAAGGTGGGGGGGGGGGGGGGAGTTGAATGTGGCCGTGGGAAAATGATAGATGTTGAAGTGTGTGGAAAAATAACAGGAAAGGAAGATGATGAAGAGTGTAGAGTGAATGAAAAGAACACTTAGTACAGACAGGAGAAGAGGGGGAGGGGGGGGGGGGAGGAGAGAAAACGAAAGAAAGAAACAAAGAAAGAATGAATGAAAGAAACAAAACAAACAAACCAAGAGAGAAAGATTGTATTTAGACCAATGGCACTACAGCTACCGAAACGCATTGAGTGAGTACAGGTTGGTTGCTACATAGCAACGCGCGTTCGTGAAAGAAAACGGTAGGCGCTCATGCGTAGGCAAGGTGAAAACAACAAAAGTATTGATCGTTGTCGTTCTGTTGCTGTGGTCTGTTATGCCTGATGTTGTGCAAGTACTACATGTCCGTGTGAGGTTGAAGAAGAAGTGGTTGTGGTGGCAGTAAGGGATGGGATGGTGTTTGACAAATGATCGAATGGATGAAAGGCATGGTAATAGGTAGTTATGCAGGGATGTATGGTTGATTCACATTCGTTTTACCATAGTACTGTACTGTTGAGTATGAGAACGACTGTAATGGAGTGCCGCTGATAGTCGTGGTGGAAATCTAGGTGATAGTGGTGATGGCATGTGGTTGAAACGGCGGTGGTTGTGGGACTGGATGTTGTTGTTGTTGTGATGGTGGTGGTGGTGGTGGTGGTGATTGCGATGATTACGATGATAATGATGGTGATGCTGGTGGTGCTGATGGTTGGGAAGACGGCGATGATGCTAATGGAAGTGGTGGTGATTGTGGTGGTGGTGGTCGTGACTGTGGTGATGGTGGTGGTGTCGGCGGTAGTGATGATTGGGATAATGCCTTGGTGGTGCTGGTGATTGTGACAGTTGTGGTGGTAGTGGTTGTGACTGAGGTGATGGTGATGGTGGTGGTGGTGTTGGAGGTTGTGGTTGCGGTGTTGACAGCAAAAAATGGTGGCGCCATCGTACTCGTAATGATAAGTGATGGTCACTTACCCGAATAGCGCTATCCTTCCTCTTGGAGCGGAACATTCTGACGTAGACAACACTACAGCCAATCAAAATCCTGCACCGAGGCTCGTCAAGGGCGTTAATCCAAACTGTATCCACGGAGCACGGGTTCAGGGGAGAGCATCTTGCTAACCATAGGCACAGCATTCCTGCTGGAGCGCTCGGCGCTCCTTCTCATGACCAGCGAGCTTCGCGGAGCCAGCACTAAAAGCTGAAATTAAAATTATAGAGATCAGCATGAAGATAAAGAGTATATGAAGCGAGACTCTCTACGGCCAGAGTTTTAAGGCTTACTTAACCCTGAATCAGTCATGTAATCTTTGGTGCAGACTTCGTTAATCGTGAACTTGAACATTCCTCTGATAGGCCTAATGCTTTATGTCAAAATAAAAATAGAAAATTTAAAAAACGAAACTTTAAAGCTGAATTAGACAACACTCAAGATACCGAATGCTTTGATTTCTGGAAAGCATATCATTTTTTCAGATTCAGGGGCTAGATTACAACTTAGAGGTTAAGCTGTTGTTACTTGTACGTACCCACCCCACCCACAAAAGGCTTTAAAATACGTACCCTTAGCGCAAACAAACTTGGGGTATGCACGTACAAATAACAACAATCTACAGATTATGCAACACGGACTTGAAAGTGTGAGTAAAAGGCCCAAGTCATAAAATTCTCTTGATAACAACAACAACAACAACAGAAACAATAAAAGAAAATGCTACTTAATCATTTCTTGTTCTTCATCAAATTAGATCTCCTTTATCGTTGTTTTCGTAAAACATGGTCACGTTGGTGATAAGGGTGCAAAATAAATGATGTGGAGAGATTTTCTTTACTGAACATAATATATACAGTATCATCATCATTGTTGTTGTTATCATAAATACCTGATAACCATTCTCCTTTCCCCTCCTCCTAAAATCCCTACAAAAAAAACTATAGACAACGTATTGACAGGGCTCAGAGATGCGGGGGTGGGGGTAGGGAGCCGGAAGGTACCAAAAAAAAAGAGAGAGTGAGAGAAAGCAGAGGTGCAGAAATAATACTGGCAAAGATTTAAGATTTAATACCTGAAACAGGGTGGGTATGTGTGTGTGTATGGCGGGGGGGGGGGGGTAGGGAGCCGGAAGGTACCAAAAAAAAGAGAGAGTGAGAGAAAGCAGAGGTGCAGAAATAATACTGGCAAAGATTTAAGATTTAATACCTGAAACAGGGTGTGTGTGTGTGTGTATGGCGGGGAGGGGGGGGGTTACCTAGAGTGAGGATGGGGTTTGAAATCAAGAATGGAAATTCACATCTCGTTAATGTTGGTATGTCTGTCCATTGTTGTTGTTGTCCTGTTGTATCTTCGTCCGTTCCACCGTCGGTGAATTCATCCATCCACACATCTGTTCATTCATCTTTCCGTCATCCTTCCATCCATCCACCCACTCATCCATCCATCCATCCATCCATCCATCTATCTATCTATCTATCTATCTATCTATCTATCTATCTATCTATCTATCAATCTTGCTATCTATCTATCTATCTATCTATCTATCTATCTATCTATCTATCTATCTATCTATCTATCTATCTATCTATCTATCTATCAATCTTGCTATCTATCTATCCATTTATCTATCTATCTATCTATCTATCTATCTATCTATCTATCAATCTTGCTATCTATCTATCTATCTATCTATCTATCTATCTATCTATCTATCTATTTATCTATCTATCTATCTATCTATCTATCTATCTATCTATCTATCTATCTATCTATCTATCTATCAATCTTGCTATCTATCTATCTATCTATCTATCTATCTATCTATCTATCTATCTATCTATCTATCAATCTATCCATCTATCTATCTATCTATCAATCTATCTATCTACCTGTTCTCCATATCCCCACCAGGATTACACCACAAGATACACAAGAAACTTAATTAGCCAGACATTTCCTGCTCCATTATCTCAGGCAGACATACCGTCAAACTCCCGTGAAAAAAGTCAACTTTAATAAATTGCATTTTTATGTTCGCTTCAGACATGTTTTCTGTTTTCTTGTTTTCTTATTCGTTCATTTCTCCACCTTCGATATCTTCGCCCTGCCTCCCCTCCTCTCCAGGTAGTATGTAATCGCCGTCTATCAGGTGCAAAAATATTAACTATTATCAATCTCTTGAAGATTCCTGTCCCGCCTTTCTCCTCTACACAACGTTTAACCCTCTAACGCCCAGTGTACCACATTTGAAACAGGTCACCTACCTGGAGCCAAAATACTCTATCTGTAATACACTTACCCTTCTCACTTTATTAACACAATTATTGTTTTTCCAATTAGGTATCTAATTTTTTGCAAGAATCTGACTATTTAAAATCGGTTCAGCACATTACGTCAGACGTTTTGGGACTCGCAGTTTTCGTCTGGACACTAGGGGGTTAATGTACACCCTGAACGAGGTCAGCAATAAGGGAGCTCTTCGTTCTCCGTAAACTCGACGTGATACCTCCAATTGTAAATAAAAGTGGGGTTTATTACAAGATTTTATTAATGGTGTTGATAAATTCTTTACCTGTCTCTTTTAAAACACCGATAAATTTGTATATAACCTTCTATTATCTTGTTTTTATCGCTTTCGAGACAATATTTCTGAACACAACTCGAGATGGTTGTCATTTTAACGTTTATACTTTTGTTGTGAACAATTATGTTTGCAGATTTACGGCTTAGATCTCCTCAATAGGATGCGCAAGCGGTACCAAGCTGACACATGCAGTTAAAAGAAAAAAAAAACATACAAAAGCAAAGAAATGGCTGAATCGGATAGTGAGAAACATAGGGCAAATATAAGATTTAGCGCAGGGTTTGAGTCTCACTGCAGTTTCAGGGCGGCATCCCTTCCATATATCTACAGGAGAATAAAGACGCAGTCTCATTTCTCTCTCTCTCTCTCTCTCTCTCTCTCTTTCTCTCTCTCTCCCTCTCTCTCTCTCTCTCTCTCTCTCTCTCCCTCTCTCTCTCTCTCTCTCTCTCTCTCTCTCCCTCTCTCTCTCTCTCTCCCTC
>OZ007575.1:48590720-48608220 GCA_963931925.1 Onchidella celtica | reverse complement strand
AATCATAGAGCAATCCTTATTTCCATCTTAGGTTTTCTGGGGAGAAGAGTAAAAGCGCTTGTTATAATACTGAACTCGCTCATGTACAGATCCGCTCTATTCACCCGCAGTTCTCTGCTTACCTGACCGCTGAGGACAGCCGGCCAGATTGGACAAGTATTTTCATCAAATCGTGAAGTTGGCCAGGTTTTTCAATCCTTTTTGGCAGTGGAATCATAATTGTTTATGAAAAAAGAAGAAAGGGTTAAGGTTTTTCCTTGGCAGACGTAACATCTTCACAGTTTTAAAATGTCCATTTCTCCCTCTCCTGTGTCCGGCCTTTGCTCAGAAGTTTAGAATTCAATACGAATTGTCTTTTACTTTAATTGTTGTGAGATCTAATTTTGTAAAATCGCAATATTGTAATAATCTAAAGGTGTAATCATGATTAAAATGTTTCTCTCCTAGTACTAGTAGCTTAGAGCTCCGTCTGGTTCTCTACCTCTTTCTCTTTTTTCTTCCTTCTCTCACTCCGACCATACTCTCTTCAAGATCTCTTCCTTAACCCTTTACTTGCCAGCTCTGGAAAGTTACAATGTTCATATTCCTTGTTACTTTTAGATATAATTACTGTAGTTGTTTCAAGTCATGTATGTGAAGCTCAATAGTAAAACACATCACTGTTCAACAAAGGACTTTGACTTTTCGATAATCTTACAAGCTGCACTGCAAGTGTCAACTCATGAATCTGCGTAGCTGGCACTAACAGGGTTAAGTATTATTGTTCCTGGCATTCTCTTCCCTCCCTTTCTCGCCTTCTGTCTCTCCACCCTGGTAACTGTGAAAGCTTTCAGCGTCAAGTGTCTGGGAAATCATTCATTTTCACGCATGCTCATCTCCTGTCAAATTTGTTTATTGAGTATGCAATTCCAAGACAAATCTCACTTGCCTCGTTGTAACAGGACATAAAAATTTCGACAAGCCTCAAATTACCATCGAAATAATGCCATCAGTAGCTGCACGATCTTCGATAGGCCAATTTGCTTCGGATTTTTTTTTTTTTCTGGTTTTGGTTGCTAAAATAAGAGTAGAGAGTAGCCAGCCAACCCGGCACATCTCCTTTGCCAGGACTTTAAAAAATGAAAAACGTCTGCCAAACATCCGTGTCAATTGGCTCACTAAGAGGGCGCTACCATTACCGAAACAACGTGTGGTGAAGTGAAATGTTGTGTAAAAGGATAAAACATGCAATGTCCGAAGTGTAATTTTTAATGCTTTTCTGCATAAGGATGTGTAAGGGGAGCGGGGTGGGTGAGGCTGTGTGTGTGGGGATGGGGGGAGGAGGGGGGGGGATACTAAACATGAGCGACATCCGGTACTCTGGAACCAGCGACATTGTACTCCAAAAAGTTCTACTTCTGGTTGTCGTTGAAAGTGAGGTTGGGTTTTTTTGTTTTTTTTTCTGGCTATGGATTTTTTTTTCAGTCTTCCAAATTTAAGGATGGATTATAATGCTCCGAAGTCTTTCCATCCATTATTTTAGGATATTTATAAATGGAAATATATTCATGTTTTCATGTCTATGTAATGTCTATTCTGTAATGTTGTGTTGACCATCTGCATTGTTTTGCCTGGATATACGCTATGTAGTCTACCCCACCAAGCCTTACAAAACAGGTCTATTACGCCCTAAGCTACACGCAAATTGTCTCCTAGCTGCAGTTTGAGCGCCTATTGTTAAGTTAATTCTGAACAACATCGATATCCTGCAAACTGCATCAGTGAAAAAGGGAAAATAATGCCCAACAAAAAAAACAAAAACAAAATAATCGGGTAAATAGAATGTGTGAGTATGTTGTTAGTTTATTCTTCTTACTGTTGTTTTGATGGAGTGATATAGGCAGAATGCGCATGACGTCACAGAGTTTTTGTTTTGTACTTCCGCCAAACAGGATGGCCGGTGGATCAGCTGATGAGTGTAACTTCGAGATGTGCCTAAGCGGCTAAAATGCCTGCTGGTTGCATTGCAGTTGACTGTTGTGACAGGGGTGGAAAGGATGGATCCAAGCTGGTCCGATTCCCTACCATCCGTGTAAACAAGAGAAAGGAAGTGAAAGAATTGACCGAACGTCTCCCATGTGCGTATACACACGTGTCATTGTTTACAGTATAGTAGTGAACTCGCCGCCGATTGGTTCGCGAAGCCTTAAGTGGGTCCGGACAGACAAGATGGTGGATATGCGCATTCTACCTATTGCGTTTTCATGTGTCTATGCGCGTGTGGGTAGTTTGTTGTTGTTGTTGTTGTTTTTGAGAAATGGTTAAGTTTTTATTTAAGCCATGCGCGGAGTCACATGATGCTCCAATCTGTACATTAATATCGAATGAAGTCTTAGGAAAACTCTACAGGAACAAGTTGGGTTTTTTTTTTGTTTGTTTGTTTGTTTGTTTGTTTTTATATACATAATTTATATAACATTTCGCAGACAAATCGTGTTTATGTTCCATTAGTGTGTTTAATTTTAGACTTTTGCAACTTGCATGGAAAACAAAATGGGACAAAATGCAGTCAAGTTCCACGGTGGAAGAGAAGAAACAGCAGCCATTTCCATACAAGTCTGAGCCACAGGCCATTCGTCTGAGTGGAAACGATTCATCGCCTGCCCCATCACCAAGTTCCAAAAATTTCGTATACAGAAAAAAAACGATTTTACATGGAATGTGTCCTTTATCATAAATGCATTTTAATTACATATATAAGTACTTTAAATACTCTCCTAGTTTAATCAATAAAGAAAATAACATTCCCTCAAGGATTTTTCATGGAATAATTGGAATAAAAAAGAAGTGTCACATCATGCATTTACGCAGTGTCATCAAAGATACGAGAACGATAAGATGAGGCACTCTCTTCTTTGCACCTCTAAAAAAAATTGTACACACAATTTGCGCGCTGATTGGGGGCGGGGCCAATGGCGCATAGCATGAAAAGAATGCTTGATATAATGATAAATTCATGATGCCAATTTGTTACAGTGCTACTGCTGCTAAAAAAAAAAAAAGAAAGTCTGTTTTTCCCATAGTGGTCGAAGTTATAATTACAAAATAAGTGACGTCATTCAAGGCCTACAGCGATAGCTGAACAGTGAACAAAATTCAATATAATTTTCCCTGCTTACAGATGCAGATCAAGACTTACCCTCTCGAGAAATATTTTTTTTCTTCTATTCTAAAACACGACTTCAACTTCCAACAAGAGCCAGGATGGTCAGTATTTTAATATGTTATAATATGCAGGATAAGCTCATTTTCATCTATACATGAAATGGCTTTGGCAAGGCATTATCTATAGACTGTATAGCCGACCCCCACCCACCCCACCCACCCCACCCCAAGGAGCTATCATTCCAATGGCGAAGAGAAAGGGAGAGAGTGAGAGAAAGATAATGAGAGAGACAGAGGGACAGAGAGATAAAGAGAGAGACATAGGCGCAGAGAGATGAAGAGAGAGAGAGGGGAGACAATGAGAGAATAATGAAGAATAAATAGGCGGAGAAGCAAGGAATGGGCACTTAACGTGGATGGGAAGGCCATCAAAGGTACAAGGGAAGGGGAAAGGGGGGGGGGTGGTCCTTTTCTCAAAAGCCAAAACAAAACAAAACGGTTGTGTATTAGCATTGATCATTCTTGCACAACTGAGTTGATATAACACGCCATGTTGCAGAACTTATTGGAGAGCGCTCATTGTAACTCACGTCTTATCAAAGGCTTGGCGTGAGTAACAACAATACACCCGTTTCTCGTGTTGCAATTCAGATGTGTTCGTGACTCAGACTCAGCGGTTCCCAAACCTCACAAAGGTCAGCCAAAAGTCACCAAAATGACGATCTCAGAGAAGTACCCGTAAGACTCCTAAAAAATCACCATCTTGCCTTTTTTTTTTGCTTACATACAAGTAGGTAAGAATGACTTGCAAAACGCGAGCCGAAAACTCCTACACATCCAAGAAACAGAGAAATGTACCGTTCTAACCTGAATTCGTCTTTAAAAAATGTACATTGCGATGGCCAGATCAAACTGTCTCTGTTTGGTATTATGCTCAGTGAAGACAATTTTTGGACTTGAGCCCCACGTCACGCAGAATGTTTTTGTGTAACATCCCTAGCATTTCCTCTCCGTGTTTTGCAAGTATTTCTTCTTTCGGTTTCAGTCTGGTTGGAAGGGTTTACATGATTCTCTAGCAAAAATTGGCTGATGTAATTTATTTATAGACAAATGGAGAAAAATGTTTTTATAGGAAACCAAATTTTGCTGACAAAGTTTACTTGTTTTGTTTGTTTTTCATTCTGTTTGTACCTTCGAGGGCGTCGCCGGAAGAAGGAGTTTTCGGTCTGCAGCCAGCTGGGAAGTCTGTGATGGCGTAATGCCGCGAGTCGCCAGAGACAAGTTTACTAAGTTATGCAAAATGGTTTCTGAAAAAGGTAATAAGTTATGAAATAATGGCCGCCAAAGAGAATGGTGGCATGGTCTAAGGGTAGCCACACAAAGGCCACCGAATTCGGTCCCCGAGCCACTAGGCGCTTCAGGTGAGAAGAATTGCACTATATAAACGGACCGAATCTAGGTGGGCTCTGTGTGCAGTTGTTGAAATTATATAGTGCAATTCTTCTCACCTACAGCGCCTAGTGGCTCGGTGACCGAATTCGGTGGCCTTTGTGTGGCTACCCTAAGATGGGCGTTCAACCAGTGCCTAGACTTAGTGCAAGATAGGATGGAAACCGCTGATATCCTTCAACATCTTAGCGTGCAGGGAGCCATTTCTCAATTAATTCTCCGCTCATTCGCGTGAAGCCCTCAAGGCACTGCCCTGACATCGATTTCCACATTAAAAAACAAAACAAACAAACAAAAGACAAACAAAAAAACTGTTTTTGCCTCGCTCAAACTTTGAATTCCATTGGATTCCGCATTACAGCATCGCCAGAGATATCATACAGACAAGTGAGACCGGCTAACTGCTGCAGGGCCATCCATCTAGTATGCATGTTCCGAGGAGAAAGGGGGGAGGGGGGCAGGATTACCCCCCCCCCCAACCTCCCCCAGCGTATCAAATGCATAGGTGGAGGGGGAAGAGGTTGGGAGGGTGAGGGGTCTGGTCATCTTGCTTGCGTTTTTCACTTATGGGTACGAGTTCAAAATATTCAGGTTTCGTTGTTGTTACTTTTTTGAAGGAACTAAGCTGTATCTTATTATATAATAAATAAAACCTTGCGTGGTTTTTATCAAGCTCTACCGCCGCTCATAGGCTCAGATTTGCCGAAATTTTACATTTGCCTTCATTTTGGCCTGTAGAAGGCTCTCTTTTTGAATTGGAATGGCGAGGAAGTTTTTTTTTCGCTTTGTTTGATGTCGCTAACGGACTATCTCTGATTCTTCTTTTTTACGAACACATGAGCCCATGACATCATCACTTCCTGAAAATTCCACTGCACACTGTGTACTATCCTATCTGCATATAGGTAGAATGCGCATATCCACCATCTTATCTGTCCGGACCCACTTAAGGCGCCGCGAACCAATCGGCGGCGAGTTCACTACTATAAACAATGACACGTGTGTATGCGCACATGGGAGACGTTCGGTCAATTCTTTCACTTCCTTTCTCTTGTTTACACGGATGGTAAGGAATCGGACCAGTTTGGATACATCCTTTCTACCCCTGTCACAACAGTCAACTGCAATGCAACCAGCAGGCATTTTAACTGCTCAGACACATCTCGAAGTTACACTCATCAGCTGATCCACCGGCCATCTTGTTTGGCGGAAGTACAAAACAAAAACTCTGTGACGTCATGCGCATTCTACCTATTAACAGCTGAGTTTTGTGGATGACCCTGCGCATCTCGGCATCAATGTTTTTGGGCTGATTCCTTTCAGTCCGAAGTGATGTCCTTTGTTTTTTAACCACTCGAAGTATGGGGCAGTCACTAGTAGTCATATAATAAAGCCAAATGTCACTTAATTAAAAAGAGTTTTGAGAATATCAAGGGACTTTCATAGACACTTACCATTAATGAGCGAGCATGCGTTCGCACCGGGGAGAAAAGGAGACGGGGGGGGGGGGGGGACTGTTGAAGTCAATCGTACGAAAAGCGTAAATGAGGGGTGGGGTGGGGTGGTAAAAGTTGAGCGTGCGTAATTGTCAGAGATGACCCCCTGGCGGCTTTACATTATTCTGTGGACAACTTTCACAACAGAAATGGACGATTGGCTGAAGCAATGTTTTTTTTCTCTTTCAGAGTGACTGTGTGCACCCTGTGGCCAGAGTGGGTCCTGTTTGTAGGGTAATTTTCTGTCTTTTTTGAAGTTTTATGCTGAGGGTTTGGGCTAAGGGTAGCCACACAAAGGCCACCGAATTCGGTCACCGAGCCACTAGGCGCTTTAGGTGAGAAGAATTGCACTATATAATTTCAACAACTGCACATAGAGCCCACCTAGATTCGGTCCGTTTATGTATGTTGTGCAATTCTTCTCGCCTAAAGCGCCTAGTGGCTCGGTGACCGAATTCGGTGGCCTTTGTGTGGCTACCCTAAGGCTAGGGTTAAGCTGAGATTTCATTTGCACGGGAACCGAAACGGTAAAAGAAACGCCAAAACCCCCTCAAATAGTGAAATAGAGAGAATATTTTCGCTTGTACGGGAATGTCGTTTTTGTTCACATGGAAACACCCTTTCTTCTTTTTACTACGTGATGGATCCTTGACGTTTCCTTTGGTTACAACAATAGTTTTTTCCCCTGGCGACATGGCTGCAATAACGTATCATGGAAATGGACAAAATACGGTAACCAAATTCCCAAAGTGAGTAGTTTGGCTAAAGGGCCCAACTGTTTTTTTTTTCTTTTTTTTTCTTTGAATTTTGTATTCATGTGTCACTTAGAGTAAATATTATTCTGAATAAACTGCCGTCTCCGAGTAAACAATGGACAAAAATGCCTTACTAAATAATGCAGGGTTTATATTGTTGTAGACCATTCAGTGGAAAAATCGATGGCTAGTTCGGGCACTTTGCAATACAAATGTGAAGTTGTCTGGTGTTTAAAGAACAAAGTATTCAATTGTTAGACATTTAAAGACAATTGAATGGAAGAAGAGATATACTGAACTGTCAATGTTTCTTGACGTAACAGAGTGCTGGAGTCGATTGTTATTTTACTTTAATAGTGATCCTAGTCGTATTTTCATCTTATGTAGGGAGGGGGGTCCTTATTATGGCTAAGCGAGGGGGGGATTACTATCAATTTATATTGTTTGTCTCATCAGAAAGTATATGGTTATAGGGCGGAAATTATACTATTTGTGTGTGTGGAGAAGAGTGAAAGAGAGGGGAAGGTGAGAAGGAGAGAGTGAGAGGAATATGGAGAGGGGACAGAAAGAGAGAGGTAGGAAAGAGAGACAGAGCGAGCAGAGGAATCGAAATGGGAGACTGAAAGGAATAGGGTGAAGGGAACAAGAAGTAAGGAAAGAGGGAGAGGGATGAGAGAGATGGAGGAGGGAGAGGGGATGAAAAAGAGAGAGAAAAAGAGCCAGGTATCTTTTATTTTTATTTTTTTTAGAATATCTGGCCATTTTCTAATCCAGACAGTTTTGCTTAGAACAAAGGAATCTCTGTGTAAAATAATTCCATATCTCACGATCTGGTAGCATTTATCCTTAGCAACTTTTGTAAAGTAGAACATAGATCTGATTGTTTCTTCGCTAAAACAAAACAAAAACAAGAAAACAGAGTAATCATCATAATGCGTTCAGGACTATTTATTATCATGCCTTTGTCTGTGTTTGAGGCAGAATGAAGGAGTAGAAAATGCATGAGATTTTGTATAAAGAGATAAAATAATTGGATAAAAATGTCGTTGCGATTGTGAGTAGATCTGTTGTTGTACACCAGACAATAGACAAACAGTGTCTTCTGTCATGAAGCGCGGGGCCTCGGGCATATTTAGATCAGATTTATCTACATTCAGATAGTAAGTACTAGCCGAGACACAGAGTAAAGAAACGAGCCATTCCTTCTTCAAATATAATTATGTCTACAAGTTGCGCGCGCATAAGTGCGGTGACTAATACTCTTTTTCGTTCAATTATGAACGGGTGTGGAGAGGACTGTTGCATTGTTGACATCGACGGTACGCGCTCAAGTCGACGGACGGAATATGACGAACTGATGCGTTTCGGTATCCTGTGTCTCGGGTACTATTATGAGCAAGTTTAGACTCCCTTATAATGATTGACGGTAGGTATATTATGAGCAAACCTCCTGTTACTGTGATAGACGGTAGGTATATTATGAGCAAACCTCCTGTTACTGTGATAGACGGTAGGTATATTATGAGCAAACCTCCTGTTACTGTGATAGACGGTAGGTATATTATGACCAAACCTCATCTGCCCTGGTGGCAGTTGATATGGTAGTGATGATGCTGGTAACTGTGGTGGGAATGCTGGTAGTAATGATGGTTGTGCTGGATTTGGGAGACTGCTATCACGCGTAACTGTTACCCGCGTGATGAAATCATCTTCACCCAACCTCTCTGAAAAAAAAAAAAAAAACTAAAGAAAAAAGAGGGAAAGAAGGAGAAGCCGTGAACGCGGAAGGGGAGCTCAAAATGCAACTCTTCCTACCTGCTGAGATTCTCCGTTCTCCAACCCACCCCGCTCCACCCCCCGGCAAGACATTAAAACAGTTCGTGATTTTGTGGCACGATGCTATGATATTATTTCGACTTTTCAACATAATCTCAAGAAAGATTCGAGTTTACGGTGAGGGAAGAATCGATACGCACGCACGTTGACATTCTAGTTTCTCCTTGTCTACACAAATTATCTTGTGTACACAACTACGTTACCATGGGCAGTTCTTATTCACGTACTGAACGCGAGAGAGGCATTATGTTGTCATGGTGTAACTCGGCCCGCCGGAGATGCAGCCAGCTACTGCCTCACCTCTCTGAGTGCCGGCAAATCTGCAAGAAATGTGTGTGATCTTTCAACTTTGTCTCGATTGCTTTGGGTTATCATCTCTTGCAAGGAAGATGAAAAGGGATGGGAAGTTTACTCGTTTATCTGATTTTGTCATTCTATCCACGCTTAAAAACATTCCGGGTTATCAAACAGAGGGCCAGTGGTGGTGGATTTTTTCACTGGCATTGGGCATTTGGCTAAGAGTTTCCCCTAAGCTGAGTTTTCATGTATTCGGAAACGGAAATGGCAAAAACCCATCTAGCAGTAAAGACAAAGAGTGTTTCCATGTGTACGGAAATGGCGTTCCGGTACACGTGAAAATATTCTTTCTATTTCACTACTGGACGGGTTTTGACGTTTCCGTTGCCGTATCCGTCTCCGTACACATGGAAACTCAGCTTAAGACATGTATACGTTGTGGTTTAACGTATTATCTTCCCTTAGCTATGCACCATCATAGCTGGTAACTGCTGTTTTACATATTTATCTCATAACTGATGGCGTCAGTTAAAAATATATTCATGGTGGGTACTATCTTCTCGTGATTAATGTGGTGTATCTAATGATTAAATGGATCTTTTAGCAGTTTAGCAACACCCTGTGGCTAGTGGTGTCGAGGGTTATGTGCATTTCATGGCAACCAGCGTCGGCTTTGCACAGCTTGTGGATGGATGGACGGGTGGATGGATGGATGAATGGATGAATGGATGGATGGACGGGTGGACGGGTGGATGGGTGGATGGACGGGTGGATGGGTGGATGGATGGGTGGATGAATGATGGATGGATGGATGGATGGATGGATGGATGGATGGATGGATGGATGGATGGATGGATGGATGGATGGATGGATGGATGGATGGATGGATGGATGGATGGATGGATGGACGGACGGATGAATGGGTGACTGTGTGGAATAAGCACTGACTCAGAGCATATTTAAATATCATATTCACAAACTTTGCCCCTGTGTTTATAAACCACAACAAGGTAAAACTTGCCACTCCCCTCCACCCATACTCTCCCTCCTGACTTACAAATCAATCAGGTTTGACCAGTTTAACTTGCACCGATGACCCTTTGATCTAAAGTTTCAATGTGGGCGGACAATTCTATTGGACTCGGAAACTGATATATATACGTTTGTGTCTGTTTTCATTGCACCCGAGACCCGGCTGTTCCAGCCCCTCAAGATTACTCTGTCTAGAATACATAAAACCATTATTTTTTGCACCGGTATCCTTTGCGTTAATACAGTGGTTTTCAAAGTGGGCGATATCGCCCCGCAGGGGAGGGGGGGGGTGATTTTGATTTCCAGAGGGACGAAAACGAAGAAGGGGGGGGTGCGATATTGATCTCCAGAGAGGCGAAAACGAAGAATATGGCAACAAAAGAGAGGGGGCAGGGAGGGGGGCAACAACATGAATTGAGGACGATCAGGGAGCAAATATAGGGCAGCCATTGAATTTTTCAACAACACGCATAAATGGGTTTTATTAACAGAAAAAGTCTGTTATTGTTGTTGTTGTTTTTCAGTGCACTTGATGAATAATGCTGTCTGTTTCATAATGAATAATCATTGTCCTTAATGAGGCTTTGAAAAATGTAGTGTGTAGTCTGTCTTCTTGTGAAATGTGTACGTTGGGTTTTGGTAGGGATTCGGGGGAAGGAGTGGGGGGGGAGGGGGGGGGAGGGGGGGGCAATGACGGAACAATTTGAGCCTACGGTGGCGATTGCCTGACAAAGGTTGAGAACCACTGCTTTCTTTAATACATGAGAGTGTGCGAACATCCTGACATCGGACAGAAGATTGGTTGTTTCAGCGGCCAGTTCAATATTTAAGATTTCCATCAAAATATTCTCTTTCCTGCTTTCCCTGGCGCCTTCTTTGCACGGACGCATCCTCTGGCCTCCAGGTCAGCTGGACATGTCTTCAAACACGTCATATATCACAGCGTTTCTTTTTGCATTCTATTCATTTTGGGCCAGAATGTTTGGGCTTCTTGATTGAGCACAGGATTTGATATGTATACACATAAATAAAGTTACGCGGGGTGAGGTTGACACTGCGTGGAGAATGCGGCTGTATGTTCTAATTTTTATCTTGATAGAGTTATCATTCGAAACACTGGTTATGTTCATTGCATTGTGTTGAATATTTTACTCTTTTGAAAGTCATTTAATAATTCTGTTTAATTAACTAGTTAAATTAATTTTACATCAAAGAACAGCCTTTATCCTTTAAGGTTGATCTGAAAATAATTCGAATACCTGCTGTCTGCCTTTCCACCTGCATGCCTTTCTGTCTGTCTCTTTATTGTCAACCTGTCTGCCTATCTGACTGCCTGCCTATCTTGTCTGGCTGTTTATCTGTCTAATTCCCTATCTATCGGTATGCCGTCAGCCTGCTTAACTGTCTGTCTGTCTGCCTGTCTGCCTTTCTATCTGCCCGCCATTCTGCCATTGACCTTCCTTGCCCATATCCATTATGATGAGACCAGAAATAAATCCCAACATTCCAGAATCAACCATTCTGTTCATATTTGCTCACATCAAGCAGCCCTCTCAGTGCCACCTCCATACACTATGATTATTCAGACTCCCTGCTCTCACCCTCCTGTCCTGTGTTCGAAGTTCAATGGCAATGATCGAATAGGTAAATTTGCTTTGATCGTCCTGCGCAATGCGCTATCAATCCTGCTAACTCATGGGTCAGTGAAAATGCCAAAACTACGTAAATCGCACTCCTACAATTCCATCCCTCCACCACCCTCCCTCTCAAATAAAAGACACATACACTCTGTATAACTACCGATGTTATCAACGTAATCCCTATCCAGATAAACTCTCCGGGAAGTACATCCCTACATTCTCCTATGTCCTAGTTCCAAGACTAGCATACAACAGTACGCTAGAGACAATACAATTTTATCTACCACAAAGAGACCAGCATTATAATATATTAAAAAGTGTGCTACCAGGCGTTTGACTTTGGAGAAAGCACGACGACACGCCACTGACCTCAGTGTGTTAAAAAAAATAATAACGCAAGACGAAAAACCAACCGACTATGTAAATATTTTCAAAATAATTTAACTTGTGCAATATAAGGTGTTTGTGTGTGTGTATGGGAGGGGGGGGGGATACTGTAACGAAATATTGACTGTGTATGTTATAAAAAAAAAAAATACCATGCCCCTGAAGGACTAGGCAATACATTTGCAACAATATCCTAAACTAACCAATCATTCTAAGGGTAGCCACACAAAGGCCACCGAATTCGGTCACCGAGCCACTAGGCGCTTTAGGCGAGAAGAATTGCACAACATACATAAACGGACCGAATCTAGGTGGGCTCTATGTGCAGTTATTGAAATTATATAGTGCAATTCTTCCCACCTAAAGCGCCTAGTGGCTCGGTGACCGAATTCGGTGGCCTTTGTGTGGCTACCCTTATGTAACGCTTACGAAGCAAAGGCCACTCTTACATTAATATTCCCCTTTTCTCGTGGGGAGACAACTCGTAAGCATGGGTTGTCCTTTCGATACGACTTTATTTCTAGTCAACTTAAATTTCACACTTTTGTTTTTTTTAAGTGTCAGAACTGGGATCGGACGAGAACCCACGCTAACGAGTTGTCTCCCAAATGAGAAAAAGGGGCTTAAAAGAAGGCCACTGTTAAACTATAATGTCAGGAAAAAATACTTGTGTCCCTGGTCCTACGGTAGGTAGGTTCAAACACCTAGTCTTCCTGGAGGGCCCGTATGCACGTTGCGCACGTTCAAGATACCCTGGCAGTTGAAAGTTCGAGAAGAGTAGGCCGGATAAGGCCGCTGCCGGGGACAAAATCTTATTATAAAAAAAAATAGTGGCGGGAGTAATTCATTGTAGTGCAATTTTGCCCCATTTTTTGCTCGACTCTACAGCCTAAATGACAGTTTCAAAAATTATAAAATTAATTTTCATAAGTGTCAACTAATCCAGTCCAATCGCTTTTGTATCGACCGATTGTGTTGATTCAAGTTTCAGGTGGTTTTAAATAAAAAGTTGTAAAAATATAAAATACAATGATCTTTGTTTTGGCTCCCTGTAATGAGCCCATCGCAGCGGAAACGATATTAATACGCGTTCAATTCGGTGCGCACAATTTACCCATAAGAAATGAGTGCGTAGTGCTCTGGAGCGCATAGAATCTGTAGTACGACTGCAGAATAATATGGGGAGCTTTCTTGATAAAAAAATAAATAAAATAGAACGGTGGATTCACAGGTTTGTCCCGGATAATGCCGGGAACTTCATCTAGTTCTAAAATATAAAAAAAAAATTTTAAATCCCTGCCACAAAAACACACGGTAACAAGAACAAGAGAAATAAAAACTAGAAAGCGAGGTGTACACGCCAAGGGCAGTGAACTTCCTAAAATAAAGACCTAAAACAATATGTAATGCCAGGTGTCTGCTCTTTGTCCTAATAAATGAAAGAACAGAAAAGTCAGGGGCGTTTTTCTGTGTGTGTGTGTGGGGCGGGGGGGGTGGGTCAAGTGAAATAAACCAATTCCACATTTCTGCATTCCCAAGTAAAAATTCATGTCCCACCCCTCCACCTTTCCCCTTCTCTTTTCACGCATGTACACATTCATGTTTAAGTAGCCCGGGTTTCTGACTCCTTTCCAAAAGCCCGGGTCAAAATGTTCACACACACACCCCTCCCCCTCCCCACTCACTCCACCAGCTATCCCCAGACACCCACTCCCTGCCCAGCGCCCCAAACTCTGGTCAGCTCAACTGCACATCCTCTCATCCCCAACCGCTTTCTGTTATCGGGAGGAGGGGGATGTCAATATCAACCGCTTTAAGCAACTTGCCAAAGAGCCCCCCCCCCCCCAGACAGTCAAGTTGACCCAGCGACTAATCAGCTGACAGGCGTTCTGGTGATGCTGGACATCAACTATTTATCCCTCCACTTCCCACATCCCCCACCCGTATTCTCCAAATCTACGTCCTTCTTACATCCCCTCTCCCCCACCCCCCATGCCCCAAGCACACCCCAATCCACCCCGTAGGTTTCCTTCCCGGCGTCCTCTCTAACAGTTTGATGTCTGATGGCTGTCTATGACATTTTCCCCCACTTCCTGTTCGTTCAAGCCCAATTAGACCGGTTTTATACCTGGCCCCACTTGCTTTGCTCCACTCCCCCCTCCCCCAAGTCGGCACCCATCCCCCTCCTCCCAGCCATCTATACATCACCACCACCCCCCCCCCCAACCCCGCCCATTTCTCCTTTACCGTTCTTGTCGAATCAATTATCCCATGTCATTCTCTGTAAGGTCAACTGATCGTATCAAAATAGAGAAAACTATATTGAGTGCTCCCCAACGTTATGTTCCCACCCACTCCTTTATTTCTTATGTCTGCCCCCCCCCCGCTCCCCCCAATCTTCAATCTTTCCAATCCACCCACCCACCCTCCCCCCGTAGTTCCTGAACGTCCCCGTATTTCTTCAGTGGGCATTCCACATCGCACCCCCCCCCCCACAATCCATCTTCAACTCCCCCTCCCTAGCCTGTACCTCTGTTACGACTGCCTACATCAGTGGTTCTCAACATTTTCCAGGTAATGCCCCCGTTTGACTCCAAACTTTCTTTCATCGCCCCTTCTCCGCTCATCTCCTCCTCCCGCCCCCCCCCGCCCCCCAAAAGAATCAGTATACTCAAACCTAATGGATACATTTCACAAAAAGACATTAATGATGTTAAGTTTCTGAAAGCATTACTTAGGGCAATAGATGTGTTGATTATTCATTATAAGATAGAAAGCATTCTTTATCAAATGTACGCAAAAAAAAAGACTTTTTCTGTTTATAAAACCCATCTGCACGCGCTTTTCACCAAATCAGTCACTGCCATGTGTTCGCTCCCGAATTGTCCTCCTTTCATGCCCCCCGGCCCCATTATCGCCGCCCCCCCCCCTCTCCAACTTTCATCGTTTTCGCCCCCATGTCTCGCTTTTCTTCATTTTCTTCCCCCTGGACATCAAAATCCGTCCCCGGGGGGGGGGGGCGATATCGCCCAGGTTGAGAACCACTGGTCTACAATCTTGTGTGCGCTATTTCCAATCGCTTCTATTGAGAGTAGACACAATTCAATTTGATGAACCTCAGACGGACAAGAAAATACAACATCACGAAGTTCTCTCCTCGTGGTCGGGCTTTGCATAGAAAGGCACAAGCGCACATGACAGTGGAAGGGGCTGTTGTTACTTGTACGTACACACCCCTAGCGTTTTGCGCTAGTGGCGAAAATGTATACATTCCTATCACTAACCCCCTCTCTTATCCTTACCGCTAAATCTTATAGAATCCCTAATCCTGCCACCTACCCTTTCAACCAAAAAACAGGACGAATACAAAAAGGAAATCTGAAAGAATAATTAAGTAAGGCTGTTGTTAGAAGTATTTCGGGAGGAGCTCCCTGGCTCTGAAGTCACAACATGGCTTTAAAATACGTACCCCCGGGGCAAAAAACTTGGGGGACGTACGTTCTTGTAACAACATTCACGGTGGAAACATGACCAGAGTCTGGGATCTACTACACTGAACCACTTGAAGATTACAGAGAAGCAAATTGTTACATGGCGTCCTCTCTGCTTTGCCGTGGTCTTGCCTTTTACATTTACGTTCAGTTTTGATGTATAATCCGTCTGCTACTTCAGGTTTCTGCAAATACATTTTTTGTCTATGTGACTATTTCAGTATTTTTTGGGCTATATGGTTATATTGGATTCTGGGTTGTTGGTGTTTTTTTTTTTAAGTTTTAGGGTTGAGGCTAGGTTTAGGATTAGCATTGTATTTAGCTCTCTGACCACAGCAATATGGTCGAATGGTAATGTGGTCGTAAAAATTTTTTTTTTTTTCAGAAATGAAATTGCAAGTCCCAAACAGCCTCTTCCATTTCTTTTTGTTGTTGTTCGTCTTCCCACCCTAGTTTGGCCTCAGAAAAGTGCTTTTCAGTTTGCTGAAGATTTTAGTTTGGCCAACAACCCTGCAGGTTTTTCTAGAGCACCTCTTGAACTCTGCAGAAAACAGGACAGAAGAGTCTAGGGAATCTAAATTTATAATCATTTCCATTATTTACACCTGAACTTTGAGAGAAAGCTCCGAGCCAGATTGGCTCTCTACACAATCAGCGCGATTTCATGATCACTTATTACCCCTATTAGCAGGTCGCTCTTTTACCCATTTCGCATCCGCAGCTGGTCTTTACAGCCCCAGTGATTTCTGTGATGGAATCTAAAATGTCGTGCATTTGTATGAGCCTTTTCGTGTATTGAAATGTAAATTTAGGGTACCTTGTCTTGGGCGTGACGGTCCTTGGAGAATACATGAAAATTAATTTCGTGAAAAAAAAATGCAAAAAAAATAGTAGGAAAAAATAATTATCATTGCTACAGTCTTTTACACCTGAAAAAAGTTGAGGGGGGGAGAAGGGCTGGGAGTTATCATGCTTGACGAGACAGGCGTTACAGAAAGCTAAAGACAACTCGATGATAATCGACCACGACATTTTGCCTCTGGCGCTGTTGTTCAGGTCAAATTGGAACCACTGAACGCTAATCTGAACTCGTTACTCAGTGAAACTGAAAAGCAAGATTTGAGTTTAAGGTTTTTAGGCCACGTCATGTTCGAGAACGGCTATGTATTGCTGCCTTGCCTGGTTCGGTCACTGAAGGGACTGAGGAATGAGTGAATAATTATGTCCAAATGTGCCGCGATGCTAGATTCATCAGAGGCGATCTTGAGCCATTTTGCCATAGAAGGGGGAAGCTCTGACTTCTAGCGGACCGAAAAATGAGAACTGACAAAATAATATAAAAACAACCAGTCTTCATATCCAAGAAACGAAAGAAATATTTTGATGCCACGCGAAAAGCCAGGAAGCCTGAGCTTCACTGGCCCCGTGCCCCCCGCCCTCACCCTCCCCGTGCTCCCGCTCCCCTTCCCCCCTCCCCCGTGCTTCCCCCCCCCCCCCACACAAAAAAAACAACCATCATACATTCTGCCTTTGGAATAAGAGCATTCTCTCAGACAGAGCGAGTTCTGCTGGAGTGTTAGCTCGGCGCTGTTGTTGTTGTTGTTGTTGTTGTTTTGAAACGGTGTGTTTCCGTATGATCAAGCATCCGCCAAGTAGAATTCACTTAGTGGTCATGTCCACAGCATCCGCTCCGCTCAGCTATTTATTTTTTTTTACGGAAAATGGCGTATGAAAACTTAAAACACTCTTTGCCTCTGTCTACTTGTCCACAACATCCGTCCTACCCCGCTCCTCACCGCCATAGAGGCAAAGAGAGTTTTTCCTGCGTCATTTTTCCGTAAATATAGTTGAGCGGATGTTGTGGACAACACCTGACCGAGGAGAATGAACAGAACATTTTCCATGACCGATAGGAACAACAAATGTAACGGTCAGTTTTATCTAAACAATTCTTTCTCTATACTGTATTGTTT
>OZ007575.1:48538220-48585720 GCA_963931925.1 Onchidella celtica | reverse complement strand
GTGATTGGAGCCATTTAGTTGTTAGATTTTATACTATTTGGTGGTAGAAGTAGTCGTGGTGGAGGAAAGTGTTAGGTTGATGTAATGACTGTGTGGGTGGAACTTGAATTTTCCGTAAAAATAGCAGAGCGGATGCTGTGGACACGACCACTTAGAGAGAAAGAGAAAGATTTATTTTTGGGGGTTTGAGGGCAGACATCTTTAAAGACGGGGGAGTTAGATGAGATGCCCAGATTACAAATGAGTGAGAGAGAGAGAGATAAACTTGGCAGGGAAATAGTGGAAAAGGAATTGGGAGAAGGTGGGGGGGGGGGGGCGGCAGGCAACGAGATGAACATGACAGGCATGAGGCGAGAAAGAGATAACGCAGTCAGATCAGATAATTCTACAACTGAAGGAAAGAAAGAAAGAATGGGGAATGACAACGAAAAGATGGAAAGAGTTCCGTACGTCCCGACCACCCAGCCATAACCATCCTATCCCTAACCATATCCTTATCCCTAACGCTGTCCTTATCCCTAACCCTGTCCTTATCCCTAAACCTAAATCTATCCATCTATCCCTAAACCTAACTCTATTCCTAACCCTGTCCTTATCCCTAAACCTAAATCTATCCATCTATCCCTAAACCTAACTCTATTCCTAACCCTGTCCTTATCCCTAAACCTAAATCTATCCATCTATCCCTAAACCTAACTCTATTCCTAACCCTGTCCTTATCCCTAAACCTAAATCTATCCATCTATCCCCAAACCTAACTCTATTCCTAAGCCTGTCCTTATCCCTAAACCTAAATCTATCCATCTATCCCTAAACCTAACTCTATTCCTAACCCTGTTCTTATCCCTAAACCCAAATCTCTCCCTAACCCTAAATCCATCCCTAACCCTGTCCTTATCCCCAAACTTAAATCTATCCCTAACAATGTCCTTATCTCTAACCATGTCCTCTATCTATCTAACCTTAAACCTCTCCTTATCACTGAACCTAAACCTAACCCTGACCCTGTCCCTGACCCTAATCCTGCACCTATGTCCTTCTCACTAACCATACACTTAGTTGTATCCCAACCCTAACCCTACCCCATACCTTTTCAACCGCAAAACAAAACGAAAATATGTAAAAGAATTGTAAGAGCTCAAAAGTGATGGGAACATAATACGGAACTCTTTCCGGAAAGATGAAAGCTGGAAAGAAAACGAGTGTTAACAATAGAAGGCGAGTAGAAAGTCGAGACAGACAGGCAGGAATAGACAGGGCGAGTAAAAATGTGCAAGACGGGTGGTGAGGCGATTGTTGGTGTCACAAACAGGATACCATGTGAAGGACAGAAAAAAAAAATGACAAAAAAATCAAATACAGAAAGGTCACGAAAAGAAATAAAAAATGAAGGCTCTTATAGTAACAAACTATGTCAGTGATACAGACACAAACAAAACAAAAAAAACCGGACAATAAAGTTGCTGATGGAGCCAATAACTAGACAATGCTCTGTACTTACCGAGAAAATTTAGTCCAATATCCGAATGTGCGAACCTTTGATGTATTCAACTCACTGTCAGTAAATCCAATAGTGCTGGCGCCACATTGTACAATATATGTCAGATAATTTAATTTCATTCAATTTATTGTCTGGGCATATACATTTTGGCACTCACTTCTGTCCTTGAAATCGTTGTCACTGAATGGATGCAGGGTATAATATGATTGTACTATACCAGATTCTAGCCAAGTACAGCACATTTGTAAAACTGCGTATTTTTTGTTTACGTAGTAATTTATTTTGACCTATGTGTCCTAATGGACTGTGAAATATGGGGAAATTCCCTTGCAAAAGTATCCACTTAAATTTCACATATCAAAATTTCACAATGTAAAGGAAAACAGACTGTACTGTTGTAACAGTGGGGACAAGGTGGTCTAGAGGCAAGATGCTCGCCTCTCATGCCAAGGGTCCTGGGTTCAAAACCCGGCCGGTGCCGGCATGTTGGAAGTTTGATATTTTTCTCATAGTTTCGTGTCCCTGATCCTATTGAGGGGTAGGATCGAGTACCTAGTCTTCTCGGATACGGACGAAAAAATTCGGAGGGCCCGTGTGCACGTTGCACACGTTAAAGATACCTTGGCAGTTGGAAATCGTAAAGAGCAGGCCGAACAGGCCGCTGCCTGGGCAAAATTAAATAAAATTCATCCCTACCATTCCCTCCCCCTCCCTCATCCCCCCCCCCCCCCCCAAAAGATCCGCCGACCAGCGCTGCACTGTGGCGACGACGTGCTTGCTCCAGTTGTAACTGGGCTGCAATGGCACAAAGGCAAATTTCCCAAATGGGATTAAAGAGTTATACAAATTCAAAAATACGAATACAAATACAAAACGAAATATTCACTAGAGGACGTGATTATTATTTTTTTTTTTTTTTTGGCTGTTGTTACCTGTACGTAAACATCCCAAGCGTTTTGCATTAGGGGCGTGTACGTATGTACATTCCTATCCCTAACCCCGTCCTTAACCTCAGTCCTAAATCGTATCGAATCCCTAACCCTGCCTTTACCTTTTCAACAACAACAAAAAACAAAAAACAGGAGGAAAACACAAAGAAAATAAATGTGAAAGAATAATTAATGAAGGCCGTTGTTAGAAGTATTTCGGGAGGAGCTCTCCAGCTCTGAAGTTACAGAAGGCTTTATAATACACACACACGCTATGTGAGTTTTTATTGTTGTTGTTGTTGTTTTTTTTATGTTTTATTTTGGCTGCCAGGCCTAGGTGGCAGCTGGTTATGAATGAATGAATAAATAAATGAAGGAATGGGTGAATAAAGGAATGAATGAATGAATGAAGGGAGGGAGGAAGGAATGAAGGAAGGAAGGGAGGAATAGGAAAACAAATGAGATCTCATGAACTGTTTCAGAATGCGCGTAATTTCGTCCTGAAATGCAGAGATGATTCTGTGAATTCCATCATCAAGTTTAGACTTTGAAAAAAGGAGTGCCAGCCACTGGTAGTACTTTTTTAGCAAAGAGGATGCTTTAATACTCCTGTAGGATTTGGTACTTGAATATTGTCTATCTATGTGCTCGTCTGTCGATCTATCTATCTATCTATCTATCTATCTATCTATCTATCTATCTATCTATCTATCTATCTATCTATCTATCTATCTATCTATCTATCTATCTATCTATCTATCTATCTATCTATCTATCTATCTATCTATTTAGACTATCTATCTATCTATCTATCTAACTATCTATCTATCTATCCGCATGCCTGTCTGTCTGTCTGGCTGGCTATCTTTCTATCAATATATCTATCTGCCTGTCTGTCTGTCTGTCTTTCTGTCTGTCTGTCTGTCTATCATCAATATATCTGCCCGCGTGTCTGTCTGTTTGTCTGCCCTTCTGTCTGTGTGTCTGCCTGTCTTTCTGTCAGTTTGTCTGCCTGTCTGTGTCTGTCTATCTGTTTGGCTACCTGTCTGTCCATCCATCTATCTATCTATCTATCTATCTATCTATCTATCTATCTATCTATCTATCTATCTATCTATCTATCTATCTATCTATCTATCTATCCATCGATCTGCAGTTCCTGGACATTGGAATTTTGATAATGTCACAGACAAACTATCTCCGGTCATGGCCACTAATCACCACTGTACACTTCTCCACCACCCTCTCCCCTCCTCTCCAGTTTGCTATCCGTGTCAAGATTCTTTCAGTCCTGTGATCCCAAGATAATGAGGTCTATAAGGCTTCGCGACTAGGTTTTCGCTCGCCAGTGATAACAGAACCGGTACTGACATAGACAGGGATAGTGCAAACTTATCAACATTTCACGTGACAGAAAAAAACATGCACGCCAGTTCAGGTCAAATTCACGTTTCGATATCATTTTTGTATTGAAATTTGCTGACTTTTTCTCTGGCTTATTCTCTGCCATTGTAAAATGAAAATCAAACAAAGAATAAAGCTGCACGCATAGCAAATAATTTTTTCTATCCTATAAAAGTTTGTTGTTGGCGTATAGCCTTATTTTCTATGGCACGGCAGATTGATCTATGTTCACTGTGGACATTTGAAGCCAGAGCTATCCCCGGTCTAGCGGTACATTACCGGAAGGTCTATGGTATGTCAGAAACCGCTTTACCTCACACGAACACTGGACAAATAAACGACTCGTCATTAACTTGCATCATGAATTTTTCAAACGGGAAGAATTCACTCAGACAGCCTGTTGCAGGGCTCATTAACGTTTCAGACTGGAGCGCTTCACGTGCATAAAAGAATCGACAAACGCTTGATTCAGTGTTGGGAGAACGGAAAAAGAGCCGCGTTCTATAGACTTTTAACACTTTAAAAAAATGCATCCGGGCATTACAGAATGAGCCACATCATATTTTGCGAGGATAGAGAGTATTGACTGTGTATAGCAAAAATTATACTATGGCTGAGGCATAATTGTCCACAGCAGCGATTCTCCAAAAGCAAAGATCTATATTCCTATTGTTCTGTGATATTCAATTTAGGACATCTGCGAAATAAACGATCAGTTCAATAAATAAAGGTATGCAGCATTTGGCATGTAACCTGTAGCTTTTCTATATTTATAAATGACAGGATGACCTGGATATAGATCGACTTCATGCATAGAACATTTTGTGGAATAATTTTTGCCCAGAGATTCCATCCAGCTGAACAAGTCCCTTAGGCCGGACCTGGCGGTTGGGGGTGTGTCCGGCTATGCCACACTGGGCCGCCAGCGGTGGTTGATCCCCGAGAGATAAGGGCGTGTTCCGTGCCTATTATGAAGAGTCTGCTTAGTGAACCCATCTGGAAAATATCATCAAATTCTTCACATCATTGACGGACTTGTAAATGCTTATGGTTGCAATCCGTAAAGGTCACAAACTCGTTTCTGTTCGTATAGTGCGACGATGATGTAAAAGTGCTGTGTCCAATATTCAAACTTACATACTGGGGTCAATTTGTAAGGAAATCGTGCACCCACTATACAATATGTTTGTTGAGATTCATTTCCAACAATTTTGAAACAAAGGGCCTGTGGCTGGATGGTACTGGAGGCGCTGGAGAAGTCTGCGAAACGGATTCGGGCACAGCTCTTAGGAGTATCAAGATGTTTGTAGATGTTGTCAAGAACGTATAGAGTGGCATCGTCCACACCTCTTTTCTACGGTATCAAATTGCATCAAATCTTGGTGGCCTTCCAAAAGGGGCAGTAATCACGTCAAAGCAATCCTCTCCAAGCAAATGCAGAGGGCCTTAAATCGTTCATTTCTGCCACTTTTTTCTTACTCGATACAGATATTATCTTAGATGATTTCCAACACAAGGGAGTGACATGACTGATTGGTGATAAATTAAAAATAGATATAATGGCCAATCGTTTGCATCATCACCAGCATCACCATATTCACACCAACAAGACGTGAAAGAAAAAAATGAGCTAATTAATTAATTTTTTTTAACTGCCCAGTAATATTAAAAAATTCACTTCCTAAAACAGACTGGGGCGCTGTAAGGGATTGAAAGTGCAACAAAATATAATTTAATTGGTCGATATTTGGAAGCATATTGATACTTCTTCAAGGCACATCACCATCATCATGATTTGTGGAAGAAAAAATCCTCTAAAATACCAGCCGGCATAAATTCACCCGACTAGTTTACATAGATTTAAAACTCCAGTATTTCGAAGCCAATGCAATTAGCTGGCCTTGGCCAAGGCAAAACTACTACAAACGTAAAGAGATATTGAATAATTTATTTAACACGTGCATGGAACTGAACGGGGAGGTGGGGGGGGTGAGTGGGGAAACTGCAGCCACCACAATGATTGCGTGTACAGAGGGAAATATAAAAATAGAAAACATCAGAAACGAATGCTGGGAAACCGATAAATAAAACTGTCGATAGGAACTAAATAGAGAAATGTTGAAAATAGATCACTGATTGATGTAAGAACAAATACAATGTAAATATGTCACCCCTCAGGCCCCATAAGTAATTAAATCGAATTTGATCGCAACATTATAGGGGTGATGTTTAATTCATTAAGGCATTTCCTTCATGAAAAACATTGTGTACAGATATAGAAGAGATAGTGTGGAATTATGATCAACCAAAAACCTCACTTTCCACCGAAATCATCCGTGGCCAATAAATGGGTCATTTCCCCCCTGCTTCTTATCATTGGTTTGACAAAGATAAGGCATAAGTAAATGACTTAAAAATTGCTGAGTTGTGTGATAAGTACAAACTATAACAACGATAAGTCACAGTTACCGTTGTTTGATCATCACTGTTGACATTATCTTTATCAAATAGTCAATTTTCTTTCTTTTGTTTCCAAAATTAACCTTGTATTTCTCACCGTCACGGTGGTATCTGGGTCATGTTTTACCTTAAAAAATGATGTTCCCACCCAGAGGAAAGGTCACCGGAAGGTCACATGAAAGAAAACAAGGGAAGAAAACTCATCACTACTGTACCAATTACCGTCCCTGGAATTCACAGGCTACCCGTGTGGAATCACTAACACATACGTGTCCTGGATTATTGTTTTATCTCTCTCTATTACTTTTGTAATAATGCCCTCTCTTCCTCGCTGAACACGGTACTTATACTCAGCTGCTAGTAATCATGACCGCGTAAGCTCTGACAAAAGACATTAAATCGGGAATTGAAATATGAAATGTTTATAGGCACCTCACATGTGCGCCAGTGTTGTTATTATGCGGTAAGGGGTATATAGTAGACGTAAGGAATTATGCGGTTGCGGATTGCATATTAATATTTGAAATTCTAAAGTTTAGGAATGTTGGTGGTTGTCTGGTCTGGTAGTGACGGTGCTGCTGAAGGTAGTGATGATGGCGATGATGGTGGTCGTGAAAATTTTGCAGGGGGTTGGCGATGGTAGACGTGATGGTATCATGGTGGTGCTGATGGTGGTAATCTGGTAGTCGCCATGCCGGTAATCGGAAGGCAATACTGAGGGAGGCGATGGTGCAGGATGTGGTGTTGGTGGTGGTGATGGATGTAGGTCATTCACATTATATGACGTTTAATTTGAATGTGACAAATCTTTCCCGCGGCAGTTCTTTCAGTCCTCATTTTCATATATCAACTCTAGAACCGCTCACTTCATAAACTGATTTCGGCTGTTACATATCAACATGATTGCCAACAGTTAGCCAGTGGGAAAATCTTTGCCTGGTCCCAATGATGCTAACACATTGTCAATTGTTTTCTTTCCTATTTTTCAAAATAAGATTATACATGAGGGATAAGGGCTTCCATAAACAGCTTTTTAGGGCCCCGTATCAGTGAAAGTGATACGCCTATCCGTTGGCAAGATTTTTGTTCGCTTTTTGATGAATGATATTACTGCAGGCAAATTGGCCCCAGCCGAGTTCTGTAGTGGGTAATTGGGTGAGATTTTTACACGGATTTTACATTAAGTGGGTGAGAAACATGGGAGGCTGGCCTATTGATGCCAGCAAGTGAGAAATGTTGACATGGTGTGTCTTGATGCCATCGGCCACTCCTTCATTCTCTGAATAACTTGACGTCTTTTTCTTTCTTACTTCTCTCTCTCTCTCTTTCTCTTTCTCTCTCTCTCTCTCTCACACACACACACACACTTTCACTTTCTCTCTATCTCACTCTCTCTCATTCTTTCTTTATCTATCTATCTATCTATCTATCTATCTATCTATCTATCTATCTATCTATCTATCTATCTATCTATCTATCTATCTATCTATCTATCTCTCTATCTATCTCTCTATCCATCTATCCATCCATCCACCCATCTATCTATCTATCTATCTATCTATCTATCTATCTATCTATCTATCTATCTATCTATCTATCTATCTATCTATCTATCTATCTATCTTTCTATCTATCTATCTATCTATCTACCTATCTATTTGTCTGGTCTGTCTGTCTATCTATCTATCTATCTATATCTATCTAGGCTGTTGTTAATGTACGTACGCACCTCATGCGTTTTGCGCTAGGGGCACGCACGTATACGCTGTCACGAGTGGAGTGAGTGCAATTAAGGGGATTGCTACAGAGCGGGTGTAGAGTAAGAAAGGCTCACAGTAGACAGCAAGTTAAGCGTGCTGTTGTGAGTAGTGGGGGGGGGGGGGGGTCTGAAGGAGGCGAAAGCGCTGTATAACTATCACTGCAAGTTAGAAGGTCCTAGGGAGCGGATCTGTGAATAATAGCCCATCGGGCAGAGACATAAAGGGAGCAGTCGAGAAGACTAGTGAGAGTCTTTCCGGTTACGACTGGTACGTAGAATGTTGATTGATTATTATGATTGATGTATTATATTATATTCGTCTATTACCATGATGTGAATAAGTATATGTGAGGAATGTGGAAGTCCTTGATATTGGATATAGCAATGTGCGCCATGAGCGATAGATGAAAGTGAGTTCATGGATTTGTAGCGCGAGTGAGTAGTGTGTACTCCGATGGAAGTGTGTTACCGTAAGATGTGTGGTGAGTGAAAGGTGAACTAGTGTGTGTACGCTTCATGGATTGTAAGGAGAGGTGGAGTGAATAGAAATGGTAGGGTATTATACCAATGTAATGTTATTCTTGTAGGTGTCGGGGACGGGCCGCAGAGCCACCTCGATGAGCACAGGGGATAGGCCAGCATAGGGCCGGAGGCCACACATAGGCCAGAAGTGAGGCTGTCAGTGCAGGACAGTAGAGGCACATAAAGTCGTGGCAGTCAGGCCACGGACAGGGACGTAGATATGAGAGTGAATGAGATACTATATTGTTGCCATGTTGATAGGCTAGTGAACTGATATTATGTTGTTGCCATGTTGATGGCTATGGAAATAATAATGTGTTATTGCCCTGCGGAGGTGCTAGGGGAGTGCTAAGGTGTATGACAATAGGAAGGTGATATTGAGAGACTGCGGTGCCAGTGAATCATTAATGTACTATTAAGACCCTGAGGGGAGAGGCTGAGGCCGAAGTGCCTTTAGGAGTGACTACCGGATTGTGGATCCGCGGGAGAGTGTGTGTGAGAATAAGGCCGTTGTACGGCAGTCATTTCAATAATATAATATATGTAATTGCGCTATTATATGTATAATTATGTTTAATAAATGTGTGAGTCTGATGGATTGTTCTGTTAAGTGTTAACTTGTTTGTTCGTGATTGTTGTCCTGTCATAACTTATTACATCTCCCAGTCTGGGATTTGTGACATACGCACCTATCCATATCCCCGTCCTTATACTCAACCCTAAATCTTATCGAATCCCTAACCCCTGCCCCCTACTCTTTCAACCAAAAAACAGGAGGGAAACAAAAAGAAAATATGAAAGAATAGTTCATTAAGGCGGTTGTTGGGACTATTTCGGGAGGAGCTCTCTGGCTCTGGAGTCACAAAAGGCTTTGAAATACGCACCCCTAGGGCAAGAAAAAACTTGGGGGACGTACGTACTTGTAACAACATTCATCTATCTATCTATATTTGAACCAATCAGCAAGCCACTTGTCCACTCGGGTAATCGCTTACCTGGCCACCTATCCAATCTCAAAGCGTCACTCTCTGACTCTGTAAATCTCCTGATTAATCGCTAAATCATCCTCTCATTCATTCACTAAGCCACTCATTCACCCACACATTCACTTGCTCATTCATTCATTCACTAACCTCCTTCATCCTATACTCTCTCAGCAAATCATTAATCAACCTACGCCGTCTCTACCATCACAGCTCAACCAGCATTTACTCTTATCTGCCATCATTTCCTCCCACGGTTTGACACTGGAGTATTGGTTCTTGCTTTTCTTTTCTTTTTTAATCATTTTCTTTTAATCTCCCCACATTTTTTTCTTTGTCGTGTTTTTACTCTTCTTTCTCTCTCTCTCTCTCTCTCTCTCTCTCTCTCTCTCTCTCTCTCTCTTTCTCTTTTTTTTTCTTTCCTCTCCCCTTCCCTCTCTCTCTTTCTCTCTCTCTCTCTCTCTCTCTTTATTTTTCACTCTAGAGCTTCTCTGTCTCCTCCTCCAACTCATCACTCATCAGTGGCTTACCTACACCACCATTAATAGATCCGTCATTCTAACCCATAAAATGTTGTGCAAGTACGTTGTTTTCTCATCTTTCCTTCTGAGGTCCTAGAGATAGTTCTGTGTACTTGTGGTCTTTTCTCTGTCTATCAGTCTATCTGTCTATCTATCTATCTATCTATCTATCTATCTATCTATCTATCTATCTATCTATCTATCTATCTATCTATCTATCTATCTATCTATCTATCTATCTATCTATCTATCTATCTATCTATCTATCTATCTATCTATCTATCTATCTATCTATCTACCTATCTATCTATCTATCTATAAGGATATAAATCATATTCAGAGCATCTTAACAATCACAAGTTAGACGACAAATTACGGTCGTTCGCCACCCGTGGTCGTCTCCAAATCCTCGAAGTTGAAAGTTTGTTACACCTGTATTACCCCAACACCTACATCAAGTCGTGCAAACTCTGCAATCATCCAAGCGAGACAGCATCACACGCCCTTAATGGCTGCACAAAATTTCACCTTATGTACCAACAACGACACAACAACATCTTGGACATCTTGGAAAGAAAGATTCGATCATTCAACAGAAACAAGACCATATTGAAAGACACTCCCCTCAAACCATCTATATTTGAAAGTGACTCTATCGGTTTCCATCGTAGAGAAGTGCGGCCAGACATAACAGTGATTGACAGAAAAAGAAAAACAGTCAAACGAGTAGAAATATCGATACCATTTGATGCTTATATTGATAAAGCTTACAAATCAAAGTTTGATAAGTACTACCCATTTTCTTTAGAGATCAACGCCATAGGGTATCATTGTGAAATCATTGTGCTAATTATAGGCAGTCTCGGAAATGTCCATAAGAGGTTTACAACTGGTTTGAAGAAGGTCAATCTTAATAATTCGGAATGTAAATTCCTTGCCAAATTCTGCAGTATTAGTGCCATAATTGGCTCCAACCGCATTTGGCGACAACGATGCAAAGTATACAATCGACAAATGTAACGATGTCCATCATGTTGTTTAACAGCCTGTCGATGCCCATCATGTCATGCAACAGCCTCTCATAAATTGTAAAGCAATAATAAATGCGCCAGTCTTAGTTATTGTCAACTTTTACCATCTATTTATGGATAAAATAAGCCAAGAGCCAGCAGTTATATTCAGTCATGTAACAGATTAATATTTACAATGCCATTCTATTGTTTCCTGTATGGGTATCGTGTGTGAAATACTGTACCGACTAATTGGAAATAAAGAATTATATCTATCTATCTATCTGTCTGTCTGTCTAACCATCTCTTTCATTCTCTCCATAATCCGAATGACCATTTCTTGGGGTTGTGGCGGGGGGGGGGGGGAAGGAGCAATCGTTAAGAAGATAGGGAGGTAGGGGAGGGGGGGGGGGTCCTCACACTGCCCTAGATTCGCCACTGCCTCCGTAACTCAAATATGTCTGCCCAGCTGTTTTAAAAATTGACAACGTTAATGACATCCTCATTACATTTGCAACAACTCGGGGAGTCTGGGCCACCTCATGTTTGGATCGATCAGTTCGCTTGTTTGTTGTTCTTATTTACAGTATGTTTTGTTGTTTTTTTTTATGTATTTGATCAGGTGCGAAAAGTTCACACCTGTCTGGCACCTGAAAGACTTTGTCATCGCTGTATCCAGCAATGTTTGTGGCGGTTGAAGGGAAAAAAATGATTAGGTTACGTTCGGAAGCAAGGTTTGTTATTCGATAAACTAGACTCAGATGTAGATAGATAGATAGATAGATAGATAGATAGATAGATAGATAGATAGATAGATAGATAGATAGATAGATAGATAGATAGATAGATAGATAGATAGATAGATAGACAGATAGATAGATAGATAGATAGATAGATAGATAGACAGATAGATAGATAGACAGATAGATAGACAGACAGATATATAGATAGATAGATAGATAGATAGATAGATAGATAGATAGATAGATAGATAGATAGATAGATAGATAGATAGATAGATAGATAGATAGATAGATAGATAGATAGATAGATAGATAGATAGATAGATAGATAGATAGATAGATAGATAGATAGATAGATAGATAGATTTTTTTTAAAAACCACAAGATGAGACAAGTTATTACAAAACGGAGACCTCAAAAATGAAAAACAAACAAAACTTTCTACACCGCAACACTGGGCACAGGTGGAATTCCTGCCAACCACAAAAATCTGTCTCTTTAGTGTTCAAGGTCAATTTGAATTAGAATGTTTTTACAGGCGGGCTCTCTTGTTAACGTAAGGACTTCCTACGTTTTTACTCAATGTGTGGGGTACATAAGGTAGGTTTGTGTGTAGGAGGGGGGGTGGTTGAGGAGGGAGCATGGTATAGAAGAGAAAGAGAGTAACATTGAACCTCAACATTGCCAGGATGCCTCCCACCCACCCTATCCCCAGAAAGGATTTAGGAAGGATGGAATTGTCTTCGACTATGGATTATTGTGAATAGTTAATACTGTTTTCGTTTTAGTAAGTACAGATAGATCTAGTCCCGTTCTGCTGGCTAACTTGCACTTTTCGTGTTTTAATGAAGCTTTTGTAATAAGTAAGTACGCACCCCAGGCGTTTGAGATAGAGGCGCGTACGTTTACGTGCCTATCCCTAAACCTGTCCTTAACCTCAACCCTAAACCTTATCGAATTTCTTGCCGTGTCCCCTACCCTTTCAAGCAAAAAACAGGAGGAAAACAAAAGAAAATCTGAAAGAATAATTAAATAAATTGTTAGGAGTATTTCGGGAGGAGCTCTCTGGCTCTGAAGTCACAAAAGGCTTTAAAATACGTTCCCTTAGCGCAAAAAAACCTTGGGGGCCGTAAGTACTTGTGACAGCATTCTTAACTGAAAAGGCTTCTTATCAGTGAACCATTCACAGCACAGTTTAGCGTTTCTTTTGTAGCACTCTTGGGTATTGGCAGATATTAATAGACTTTCATCTATTCCTCCTTTACTTTTTTAAAAATAATTATTGTCGCCTTGTCCTTTCTTGTCCTTAACCACTAGAAAATTCTTTTCTGTTCTGTCTTAGACAGTTTGTTTTAATAAAAAAAATGTTTACGATATGCCAAAAGATTATTATGAAAATAAGGAAATAACAATAATATAATAATGAGAATAACAAACCAATTATGTCAACATCATTGCTATTATTGTGTTAAAAGCCGGGAGGGGTGATATCAAAGGACACACTGAGAGAATGAAGGAAGGAAAGAAATGAACAAAAAGAATGTGTAGCTCACCCGACAGACAAGGCAACCTGTCGCCGCCCTAAGTCTGAGTCGTATCCTTTCATTTAGCAAATTGGTTCTGGTTTGCACTCACGGAAGAAAATCTTTCTATTATATCTGTCTGATCATTTCCTTTTCTTCCTGTTTCATCAAAGGTTCTCTCTCTCTCTCTCTCTCTCTCTCTCTCTCTCTCTTTCTCCCTTTCTCTCTCTCTCTCTCTCTCTCTCTCTTTCTCCCTTTCTCTCTCTCCCTCTCTTCTCTCTCCCTCTCTCTCTCTTTCTCTCCCTTTCTCTCTCTCCTATCTATTTTTGTTTCGTTTCTCTCACTTTTTCTCTCCTTTCTATCTCCATCTCTTTCTCTCTTCTCTCTCTCACCTTCTCTTTCTCTCTCTCTCTTTCTCTGTCTTTCTCTTTCTCTCTTTCCCTCCTGCTCTCTCTTTCTCTCTCTCTTCTTTCTCTCTCTCCCACTCTTTCTCTCTTCTTTCTCTCACCTTCTCTTTCTCTCTCTCTCTTTCTCTGTCTTTCTCTTTCTCTCTTTCCCTCCTGCTCTTTCTTTCTCTCTCTCTCTTCTTTCTCTCTCTCCCTCTCTCCCTCTCTTTCTCTCTGTCTGTCTCTCTCTCTCTCTCTCTGTGAGTTAAGGTCTTTATTTTAAGAGCTCCGCTGCCCTTGACACTTACACCACACTTTTCTAACTTTTACTTTCCTTGCTCTTCTTTCCGTATGTTTCATATGGCAACGATTAGTTTTTTAGAATTTTGCCCAGGCAGCGGCCTCTTTTGGCCTGCCGTTCTCGACTTCTCAACTGCCAGGGTATCTTTAACGTGGGCAACGTGCACAGGGGCCATCCGAGGACTAGGTGCTCGGTCCTAGCTACCGTAGGACCAGGGACAGGAATTTCTCACCCGAAAAAAGATTTCAACATGCCTGCACGGGCGGGGATCGAACTCGGTACCTTCGGCTTGAGAGGTGACCACATTGCCTATAAACCAACATGTCCCCCCCCCTTCTCTCTCTCTTTCTCTTTCTCTCTCTCTCTCTCTCTCTCTCTCTTTCTCTCTCTCTCTCTCTCTCTGTCTCACTCTCTTTCTCTCTCTCTCTCTGTCTCACTCTCTTTCTCTCTCTCTCTCTGTCTCACACACTCTCTCTCTCTCTGTTTCACTCTCTTTCTCTCTCTCTCTCTCTCTCTCTCTGTCTCTCTCTCTCTCTCTCCCTCTCTCTCTCTCTCTCTCTCTGTCTCACTCTCTTTCTCTCTCGCTTTATCTATCTATCTCTTTCCCTCCCTCTCCTCTCTCTCCCCCTTCCTCCCTCCTTCTCCCTTTTTCCTTCCTTCTCTCTCGCTACGTTTCTCACTACCCCCTTTCTCTCTCTTTCCTTCACCCTCCCTGCCTTCGCCTTCTCCTTTCTCTTTCTCTCCCTCTCTCGCCCATTCCCCCGCCTCTCTCTCACTCACTGTCAGATTGAACCAGCCAATGTCACCGTGACAGAAAACCTGTAATTACCAGGCTAACAATGTTTGTTGTTTGTTTGTGTTTATTTGTTTGCCTTTACGATTGTTTTTTTTCCTTGTTCCAGCTTGTGTTTGATTGTTCCAAACTCCTCTGTTTTTACCTCAGAAAAGAACATTAATTGCCTCCTTTTTGTTCAACAACGACGCTATTGTTGTCTTTGATTGATGCCCGCCTGCAGTTTAGGCGGGTTTATTTCCCTGTACTTCACTGTCTTGCTCATGTCTTCGTTTTTAATCCATAATTTCAAGCTATTTCCATCACATCGTTAGCCCTGCGCAATTAGCGTCGACTTCCTTTGATTATAGGCCGGCGAGCTAGACCGACGGTTCCCAAAATGGATTCCGCCCAGCCATTTCCACGCACCCACGAGGTTTCCAGAAAGGCTGCTGTTATAAGTACGTTTTCCGCTAGGGGCGTTTATGTATACATAACCAATCCCTAACCCCGTCCTTATCCTCAACCCTAAACCCTATCGAATCCCTAACCCTGCCCCCCCATACCCTGTCACCCGAAAAAACGGGAGGAAAACAAAAAGAAAATCTGACAGAATAGTTCATTAAGGCTCTTGTTAGGAGTATTTCGGGAGAAGCTTTCTAGCTCTGGAGTCACAAAAGGCTTTAAAATACGTACCCCTAACGCAAAAAAACGTGGGGCACAAACGTACTGGTAACAACATTCTTTCAGAAAATTGCAATCCGGTACGAGACATTTAAAACAAATCCGAGAAACCCGTAGTTATTCCCCAGGGAATAATACTTTTGACTGGGAATATTATGGGAATTGTGGAAATAACAATAACATTATTCCCCATTTCCTGTCGCAACGTGTTTGGAGAGTTGAGTTCCGAGTTTGAGCTTTGCAGAAAGCACCTCGACACGACAACGCCACATTGTGCTAAGAAAAAACACAGAATGTAACAGAATGACAGGACACAAAGCAGCGAAGAGACTCCAGCACACCTTGTGAGTTCTGAGAAATGGCGACATTAGTTCTCGTTTGTTCTATATCCATGTTCTGAAAAACTGGAGATCTTTTAGTATGTAGAAGAGGTATAACAAATGCACATTTTGACACTTGTTTAAAATCTATTTGCTGCACTTATCAAGCTGTTCCACAGTTTCGATTTATTCTAACTCCTTATCATAATACTAAAGCCGCAAACATTTAATACGTAGAATTTCTCAGTTGTGCAAAAAAGTGGAATTGGAACAAGGCAAGAACTGAGGTCGCGAAATCACGACCTTGTTAAAGTGCTCCCCGTTGCTAAAAAAGTTACAGAATCGCTGTCCTAGATCTCTCAGCCAGACCTGCTCCGCTGATTCCAACACCTGTTTATCTTATGCCTCAAGGTAAAGATGAGTTTGCACAAGTTTTTTTTACTAGTAATATTACCTGTAAAAATTGGATTTCAAAGGCTCACACGAGACATCTTTTCATCTTCTCGCGAAGGATTTTCTACTTGAGATTATAGCAGCCACTTAAGCCGAATGTCTAGCAGATAAGAGAAATCGTTCATGTTCAATGGCAAATCCATACCTGCTTACATAATCAAGTTACAGAAATCGAGTCGTTTCGCACACGAATTCTACATCAGGAATTTGAGTTATTTTGCACTTCCATTCAGTGAACGGATTGTGGATTGTATCGCACACGTCTGAATGAACAGTTTCATGTAGAGAGAGAGTGAGAGAAAGTGAGAGGGGGAGAGGGGGGAGAGAGAGCAAGAGAGAAGGAGAGAGTGAGAGGGCGAGAGTGAGAGGGGGCGACCGAGAGACAGAGAGAGAGCGAGAGAATGAGAGAGAGAGGGCGAGAGTCGGGAGAGAGGGGGTGAGAGAGCGAGAGAGGGCGACCGAGAGACAGAGAGAGAGCGAGAGAGTGAGAGAGAAAGAGGGCGAGAGCGAGAGTGGGCGACCGAGCGACAGAGAGAGAGAGAGAGCGAGAGAGTGAGAGAGAGAGAGAGGGCGAGAGGGTGAGAGATCGAGAGCGAAAGAGAGGGGGAGAGAACGAGAGAGAGAGAAAGGGAGAGAAAGGGAACAAATAGACAGACAGTCAAACAGAGTGATAGAAAGAAAGGTTGAAAGTATGTTCATTTTCCTAAATAAGAAAACTATTATGGCCTGAACGTATCCATCTAAATAAAGAGAAAATTCATGGAGTTCTTGTTCTATTCAAATGTCAAAATCAGAAATGAACGTCTATGTTCTGTTGTAATTTGTCAAAATAAACTTGGAAATTATGTCAAATGGAGCTGGTGTTTTTCAACAATTTCTCAAGAAGTGTTATCTCCACTGCGTAACTATAAACCAATGCAAATAACTTCATGCTAGATTAAAACCAAGACGTGAAGCTGCGCCCAGGGGGATAATGAATTCATAATCGTCGGAGTTAGACAACTGAGGTAGGAACACTGGCCGGTAATATAATTTTACATTATCTGTACGTTAGGTATGTTTATAGGCATGTGTGATGGAATAATGAACATACACACAAATTCACACATATCACACACGCGCGCACATACACACACAGAGAGATAGAAGGACGGACGAAATGGCGTTGGGCGGGTGGTGGGACGGAGAAACAGATAGATAGATAGATAGATAGATAGATAGATAGATAGATAGATAGATAGATAGATAGATAGATAGACAGACAGACAGACAGACAGACAGACAGACAGATAGATAGATAGATAGATAGATAGATAGATAGATAGATAGATAGATAGATAGATAGATAGATAGATAGATAGATAGATAGATAGATAGAGAAAGAGAGAGAGATAGATAGATAGATAGATAGATAGATAGATAGATAGATAGATAGATAGATAGATAGATAGATAGATAGATAGATAGATAGAT
Source organism: Onchidella celtica (assembly GCA_963931925.1). Classification (NCBI taxonomy): domain Eukaryota; kingdom Metazoa; phylum Mollusca; class Gastropoda; order Systellommatophora; family Onchidiidae; genus Onchidella; species Onchidella celtica. The sequence continues at coordinate 48,567,976 of OZ007575.1, read as the reverse complement.
AGATAGATAGATAGATAGATTTAAATAGATAGATAGATAGATAGATAGATAGATAGATAGATAGATAGATAGATAGATAGATAGATAGATAGATAGATAGATAGGCAGGCAGACGGACAGACAGACAGACAGACAGACAGATAGGTAGGTAGATAGATAGACTCCAGACCCACTGACCCACCCACAAGGCCACAGAAGAGCCGCCTGTACATCCAGTCCGCTCTAGTACTCTACCACACAATCGTATCCACGCGACAACTCCAAACACGACAATTATTGCATAATTGAATACTGACCTTTTCACGCCTTTTCACGAGAAATTGCAACAACACAATCAACCGCACACTGAAGTCCAACGGAAATAAACTTTGTCCAAGCTGATAATTGATATATCCTGCAGTGAAATTTACGTCCCTAGAAGACCATGATTTTCTCACAAAAGTTCGGAAAAACTATCCTAAAAAGATAATAAAGATGTGTTTTCAATAGGAAAAAAAATATTGAATCATCATATGTGAGTGCGCATGGGAAAACCCGGCATAGGTCGGCAACATGAGATTTTGAGTTCTGTACATATAATAAAAGACAAGATATTTCTGATAAATTGAAGTCAGTGACCCCCCTAGAACAAAATGTTGAGAAAACGGCATTTAATCCTATATGTGGCAATAGCTAATTGACCAAGTAATATTGGAGTGATTGCTATTAGGAGACCGTAGTCTAATAACTAAGCAGTTATAGAGATCATAGTGAGTAGTGTTCACTGCTCATCTACAGTTTACCCTGTAACATGCCACGGTCCCCTAAACAACAGCCAAGTTGGAAGTTTGTGTCGGACCCATATTTTCACTTCAAAGCCGTTTTTCTCAAAATCAGCTCTGTCGACATAATTATTATTGTGGGTTTTCTCATGCACACTCACATTATTATAAAGGATGTAGGGCCTCCCATGTAGTCATGAAAAACTTTTTGACCGCTCAGCCTTAAATTCTACTTAATATCATAATTTACTACTGATAGAAAGGTGTAAAAGTGTACGAGGGCATTATCTTAAAAGGCCTTGAAGTTCGTTATATTTTTAATACTTTCGTTGATTTTGACCACAGCTGGGTTGAACAGAAGAAAGTGTTCCGACATTTTGAGCGCGAAAAAGAGACATATTTTCTTCGAGTAGAATTAAAAAGTATGAACGGAAATTTCATTCCGCGCGCCTTAGTTTACACATTGGTGGTGGAAACTTAACTCTTTACGTGCCATGAATTTGTTCACATTTGCCGATACAGATAGAAAATAGCTGGGACGATGAATGAAGACTAACTACGGCAACATCTATGAATAGAAAGTGGACTTTCTTTATTCCCGAAACAAAATAATCTAGGATTCTTGTGCACCAATTCTTCGGTGATTGGCACAAACTTGACCAGCGGATGAACAGATTCATCGCCTATTGGCACACAAGCAGTTAATTTTAAAACTCACATCTGTGAATTCCCACCGCCAGCTGGCCAACTAGTAATCGTATTTAGAGAACAGGAGTTTCCAAACACATGATAACATTTCAGACACACCACAGTTTATCCAAGCAGTGGTGATACGGGGAAAAAAAATTGTTTATAACTTGTAGGAACCTCAAAAATAGCAGTTTTTTGTCTGGTTTTGTTTTGTTTTTGTTGGCAAGGAAATGAAGCCAGGCCTGGTGTCATTCATTACTCAAACGAGAAAAAAAAAAAAAATCTCATAGCAGGAACATGTGGCATCATTTTCCTGTTACGAAAGTTTAGCACAGACGGGCCGATCTCTCTGGCTTTAGATGTCTGTGATATCAACGTTTGCATCCATCAAAAACTGTCAGATCATTCATTTTTCGTGCGCATGTTTACTGGAGTTGTCTGTGCGGTTTATGTTTGTTTGTTTGTTTGTTTGTTTGTTTGTTTGTTTGTTTGTATATCTCTTGTTTTCGTTTGTTTTGACTGTTTATTTTGCTGGGAGTGGGAAAGAGAAAAGGAGTGGATGGCATTGTCTTATTATGACTTTTTGATCGCATGTTTTCTATTATTTGTTTCTGAAATTCTATGAAATCCCCCCCCCCCTTTATTTTTCGCCTGTGAAGCAAGATATATTATATAATTATGTATATATCAAAAATATCAAATCCATGCTAATATAAAACATTTTTGCTTCGGGTCGACAACAGGCATGAAGTATTGCTCAAATAGTTATATATCCCACAGAAAGTATGAAAATAAACGTTTAAGTGTTTACGATCCACTTCAGTCACTGGTGTCTTTAGGCAAAGTAAGAAAACCGGCTTGTTCAACAGTTATGAAACTTACGCACAGTATGATCCTCACACAAGAAAAGTTTGAATAGTGAAGTGAAAGTATAACCAAGAGATTGCACGAACCACTGCAAACTGCGCCCAGTGGCACGGGTTGGTAAATAAATGCCCGGTACTCACACACACAACAGGTTCAATGAGCCGAGAAGTGGTTCCACTATAGAAATCTTCAGTTTCCTACCTTTATGTCATAAGTTCCTTTCTCCGTTGCCTTGTGGTGGTCGGTCGCCCCACCGTGCCGTCGGTGAGCACTGTTCGCGCGTGATGGCGCGTTGCTCCCTCTAGCGCGGGGCCAGGATGGTGGGAGGTTGGCGCCCACGAGCTGGATGGGTCGATTCCCAGAAATGATCAGGATGTCGCTGATAATTTAACTGTTACGGCGTCTCGTACACGACTTAAACAAACTTTCCTATAACCCCATTTTGAAAATTTTAACGAGAAATATCGTCATGATCATCTTGGTCATCATCGTTGTTGACGTCACCCGTCGTTATTTTACATTACGCAATCACTACTTTTTATATGATGTTCAAAACATCGTATCAGCAAAAAATGAATATCAGTGACGTAAAGACTTGAGTAATCCTTTCGAAAATTGAAATGTTTTTGTCGCCAATAAGTGTTCTGGTCGTATCGAGTGGCTGATAACCTTCAGATTACCTTCCCGAAACAGTTTTTGGCAGGCCAGTTGTAAGTTCAGATCCTGTTTAAGCACAGCTAAGGGAGAGAAAATATGAGCTCATTTTTTACCCCCTTGAAAATTTATGAATAACAAGTAATTCCTTGTATCTGCGACCCCCCCCCCCCCCCCAAAATATATTGAGCCCGAGCTTCAAAAATCAATGAAGAAAATCGACGATCCTCCAAATATTTATTGGCGCTAAAATGCAATGTTTTCGAATCCGTTATGTTTCATGGATATTTTGCATACATCAGTCTTGAAGTGTGGGAGTTGCAAGATTCTTGGAAAGGAATCAGCGGGATTAAAAAATAATCATTTCTTTCTTTTTGTTGGCATTACTTGGTTCCGTGATCCTGTTGTATGGTGCTTGGGTTGCTGTTGTCGTGATGTCCGTTTGTGATACAACCGTAATTTTGGTGGAGGGCATTGGAGAACTATATGGTAAGATCGTAATGTGTGAGGACATCCGTCTGGGTGATTTTATCGTGGCTGGTGGGGGGGGGGGTGGAGCTGCAGAGGCGATATGATTTTGTGAGTTTATGAAACAGTAGGAAAACTGGCTGATAGGGTGACTTTTTTTCTATTGGTGGGCCTAAATTGTGGAACAGCATCAGCTTTGACACCGGGAAAAGTGAAAACATTGTCACGTTGAAAAATTTTTAATAGGCTCAAAACTGAATTGTTTAGAACTGTTTTCATTGAAACTGAATGATGTCCCTTTTTGGTCTCAGAGGTTTTGAGGATGAGAGTAGATCAATTGTTTGTTAATGTGTGTGAATGGGAGCATGATGAATTGATCTTTTACGTTAATCCTGTTTTTTAATTTTAGTTCAGCGCCTTATGGCACACAAATTTTTGTGTGTGTGTTTGTGGATTTGAGCGCTGTTCAAGTTAATTATTACATCACATTTCCACACTCGCAGTTATGATCCATGAAAGGACAGGCGTAATCCATAAGTCCCAGAAACGATGAGAACCGGTAATTTATTTTCCCTGGCAAAGCTAATGATGGAAATGAATTCCATGTCCGTATAATACAGTGGTTATTTTTCTTTGAGAATGCAATTCAGATCCGATAAATGGGACACCAAATGGATATTGCTTTCAGATGAGTTTAGGAAATACCTTGAAAAATCTTTTGCTTATCAATGGCCTCAGATTTTGTCTCTGTCTCTCTCTCTCCCTGAGAGAGATTGAAAATTTTACGACTTTTAAACATCAGCTGAAGAGTCATCTTTTTACACTCTGAATGTCCATGTGGTTTTTGTTTGTTTGTTTGTTTGTTTTTCCTGAGTATAATTGTGTATTTTGTGTGCGATTTATATAGTATAAATGTTGTAAAGGGTTTAGAGCCTGGTTGTTAATGGGATGCAGCGCTATATAAATGCTGTGTGTCACTATTTTTATTATTACTATTATTACTAGTAACTGCCCCATTCTTCGAATGGTAAAAAAAACAAAGCTCACCACTCCAGACCGAAAGGAATCAGCACAAAGACATTGATGTCGAGACACTTTGGGTCATCCACATAAAATCGGCGATCAATAGATAGATAGGATAGTATTAGAGTAGTACACAGTGCACAGTAGTGCGCACCGAGCATTTTTCATGGGCTCATGTGTTCGTAAAAAATGATCTAAATGTTTACGCACAGTTTTCTTGGTATGAATGAATGGCACCCACCTCATCTGTATAACACTATACTCGGTATCACTATCAAAGTTTTCTTGGCGTGGCTGGATCGTGAACTCTAGTTTACATTTCCGGTAAGAGGCGGAAATGACGAAATTGACGGAAGTAAATTATCACGTCGTATTCGCAATCATGAATTGATAACTGATAATTATAACTGAATTTCTGGGAAAAGTAAAGAATTTCGGGAAAAAAATGAGCTCGACACGTACAGGCTTAATAAATTTTACATACATGTGCCAAGTTTCATTTCTCTACGTTGCCTAGTAAAAAATCCTTTGCGGTCGCAAAGTTGGGCCCAAGCTCCATTATTATATGATTACCGTGTTTTTATACTTTTGCAAAAAAGACAGTTTTCACACTTCAGTTAAATAGAACAACAGTTTGGTTGTTTGTTGATCTTGCCTCTCTGTGGATGTTTCAGATTTCCAGTTGCTGAGTATGGTTCGGAAAGCGTGATTCTTAAACAAATTGAAGAGGGTCATTTTTAATTCCGCACATAATATTTAATTCTCACACGGGTCTCCAAATTCACACTATTTTATTTAATTCATAATAATAATAATAATAAATAGAATTTCTATAGCGATTTCTAATAAAAATTAATTATTACTCAATGCGCTGTACATTGCATCAATAATTCATGCATACACTTTCCAAATCTCATACTAAAACACGCACTCTCATCCATACAAACTTTCAGTTTCACACACATAGACGCTCTTAGTCATATAACACTAGCTTATATAATCAATTGTAACATCAAAGTACAGAATAGAATTTTGAAAATTTAACAGTTTCGGAGGAAAAGGTGATGTTTTTACACTTTTCTTAAAGCTTTCAAGATTCGGTGATTCACGAATGTTCAAGGGTATCTGGTTCCAGACAAAAGGTCCAAAATAATTCAAGGATCTATAGCCTATAGTTTCAGAGTTTTTAGATGGGATTCTTAAGATTGTTTTGTCACTTGATGATCTTAGTGAACGAGATGGTGTGTAGACTTGTAAAGAATTTTTGAGATAGCTGGGTGCGGTGTTATTTAAACATTTGTAGCAAAAAACAGCAATTTTGTATGTAATTATTTCTGTTATAGGAAGCCAGTGCAGTTCTTTTAACAAAGGCGTAACGTGGTCAGCTTGTTTTTTCTTGGTAATCAATTTGGTTGCGTTATTTTGAATGACTTGAATTTTAGACAGTTTATCTGATGTTATTCCAGCAAGAAGAGAATTGCAGTAATCTATTCGAGATAAAATGAGTGAAGTAACTAAAGTTTTGGTAATAGCTTCTGTGAGGAAATTTCGAACTCTGTTGATGTTTCTTAGTTGGAAACGTGCAAAGATGAACAAATTAACGTAAAATGGTCAAATTATGAGCAAATTATGAGATTATTCTCAGAGAAACTTGTGGATGACGAAATTGTGGATTGAACGACCCGAATAATTATAGGCTATGGTAGATCGATGCCCTGCTCGACCAAGTCCATGTATACTTCGTTCTTCAATTATGATAATTGGCGGTCAGTCACCATAACTTTCCAGCAAAGTTTGAGTGTTGGGTTTTTTCCTTTGTTTAAGTCTCTTTTCAGAATGAATACTGTTACAAGTACGTACGTCCCCCAAGTTTTTTGCGTTAGAGGTACGCATTTTAAAGCCGGTTGTGACTCCAGAGCTAGAGAGCTCCTCCCGAAATACTCCTAACAACATTAATTAATTATTCCTTCAGATTTTGTTTTCCTCCTGTTTTTTTTCGTTGAAAGGGTAGGAGGCAGAGTTATGGATTCGATAAGATTTAGGGTTGAAGATAAGGACGGGGCCAAATATAGGTACGTATCTGCACGCACTTCCAGGGCAAAACGCTTAGGGTGCGTACGCACAAGTAACAACAGTCTTTCAGGACAGGGAGGCTCGGGTGACCTTAGAGAAAGGCTCATATCAGTTTGGACTCCATACTAGGTTTCGAAACTCAAGTCTCTCGCAAACCGAGACGGACGTTTTAACCACTGATTCGCAGAGCCCAACCACTTTCCCCATGACTATTCGTACAAATAAAGATGTGAAATTTTTATCTGGTGTAACTGTGCACTGACGTTTACAATATATTAAGCTTGCTACTGCTATAGCGAATGTGTGTTTTAAATTTAGTTATTTTCTTTGTTGTTGTTTTTTTTTGTTGTTGTTGTTGTTGTTGTTTAATAAACCTTACAAGACTTATTAAAGACTTACGTCTACAAATTTACCAAAGCTGGCCTATTTACCGTTATGGACACCACAGCTTTTAGTAACTAGCTTTACAAAAATATGGCAGGGTTCAACGTCTGATTGTAATTACAGGTAATCACCTTCTCTGGTATTTTTCTTCCCACCTATCAATACCTCTGTAGAAAATTATTGCATCTCCCAAAAAGTTCTGAGCTAATTTTGTCTCTTCGATACTTATCAGGTGAGACCTAGGTCGCCTCACATGATAGCTCTCAAGTTTGCTATTAGTGGTCGATATGTCGTTCATGACTCAGCTCAGGTCATCCAAATTGGAGGAAGAAAAATACTAAGCAAAAATACTGGCAGGTCACATTTTCTGACTCGTTTCCTTAACCCTTTAAGTCCCAGCAGTCATAATTGTGTACTGAATGTGTACAATATGGACATGCCACATTTTATTATTAAACTAGTAGAAATACTCGGTGATGTGGGGGAAAAATCCTCACCTCCTCTCCTCCTATTTAAATATCCGTCCCTTTTCAAACCCCCTCCTACCCTACCCCCTTCCCATCTCTCCCTCTCCTTACCCAACCTCTCTCCTCCTTTTCCTTTCTCCTCCCCCCCCCCTTACCTTGCCCCTTGTTTTTCTACTTCAGCTACCCGTCGTGGAGGTCATTTCAACTACTTTAATACGATCTTGAGAGCGTATTCTGATTCACTGTCCAAATAGTCCAGGTCCTGTAAGAACGGCAATACTCAGTGACATTTGGGTTGGCAAACCTTCACAATAGTTTTGCAATTTGTCTCTCAGGTATTTTTTGTTGTTGTTGTTGTTGTTTTTACATTTAAACAAACTGTTATTGGTCCAAATACGCTTCGAAATGTTTTCCTGGGTAATTCTGAAGTGGGTTAGATATGTTTTTTCTTTGTAGTTTCTCAATAAAATTTGGACACACATACAGATAGATGATACATAGATAGATAGATAGATTCTAAAGTACTTTTATCATTATTTCGGCGCTGTTAATTGGGTCGCACAAACAAAAAAAAAGAACCACTAATCATTGCTCTACATTATGAAAGGTGAAATAACAAGAAACAAGGGCGAATACACATGGCGTACCTTTTCATGGATGGAGTTCTCATTCCTAGTTAATTTACTTACCACAGAATCCAACGCTAGGTGTTCCTCACTGATTACAGTGATAAATGTATTTTGACAATACACAAGTGCAAATACATCTTACACTAACACCTACAATTAAAATTTGAACTCCGCCGAAGGACTTGAGAAATCCAATGTGGCAGCAAAGAGGTCACGCTACGGGTGTTCGCAAAATGAAGCTTATCGCAAAAAAAAAATTTTTTTTTAAAAAGGAAAACCGTTACTTTCATGTGAAAATTCAGACTGTTGGGAATCTTTCAGGCCATACAATTCCAGCCATCTCAGCTTCTCATTCGGGAAGGAAGAAAGAAAGACAGACAGAAAGGGAGTCTAAAGTTTACAGGGAACAGAACAGTTTGTTTTTTTTTAACCCTTGGTGGTTAGTAAAATTTATAGTCAGGGAATGAAACTTTTTAGTTGATTCACAAGGAAGAGTGAACCTGTGACAAAGGCCGTAATGGAGAAAACTGTCCGAGCATTTCACTTTCGACTGGATGAATTCGAACGTTGAATCTCTTATGGCCCTCTATTTAAGCCCTATTAAGAACAAAAGAACAATGTTCATTTGGGAAACAAGAATCTCATCTGTTTCTTGGAGAAAACAAAACTCGCTGTCAGCAATGAAGTTGTTTAGGAAATAGTGATGAGCATTTGCACAACGTTATGGTGATTGTACTATACTGTTATCATATTATGTCTGCACATAAACGACTGAAGAGACATGTCGCCAAAGTGACACATACGTTTTTGTTGTTTTTTTTTTAGTATGACCTTGGGATCAATTTCCAAATTAAAATTAAAATTAAATTTTTGAAAATTTCGCCAAAGAAAATGTTATTTTGGCCAGCGAACCTAATCCTAATCCTTTTCATATCACTTTCCCAAAAATTGACTGTGAAATCAAAGCCCGGTTTAGCCAGATGATCCAAAAAGTCAATCCTTTTTTTTTTAATCAGAAAGGTGTTGTTGTTGTTGTTGTTGTTGTTGTTGTTGTTGTTGTTGTGGTTGTTGTTGTTGTTGTTGTTATCTTAGAACCGTTTCCAAATCGTTGTCAATGGCAAACAAGTTTCCCCTGCGAGAATAGTGATAATCATCTGCACAAAGACATACTACAATGCTGTTTTATTTATGTACCTATTACCTGAACCTATTGTCAAGCTATTTCAGTCTTGAAATGTTTCCAAACCCCCTTGTCAGCGACATAGCTATTTTCCTGAAGAGAACAGTGATGAGTATCATAGTCAGCACCCCGGAAAAAAACAGATGCTGCAACATCATACCACAGTATTGTGTGCTTATCAGAAGGTATCAGAACCTCGTTTTATGTCTTGGTTTGTTTCCAAACCCTTATTAGCGCCATTGATGTCTTCTGGAGAGAACAGTGATAAATATCTACACGTCTGAGTAGATACCAAACGAAAATGTCAGAACAAACTACAGCGTTATTACTGCATCTTTGAATCTTCCGGGAAGGTGTTTTGTTTTGTTTTTTTTTCTTGTCTTGAAATCGTTCCAGCAATGACTTTGTTCTCGGTGCAAAGTCGCGTCTTATTTCGTTCTTTGGTCTACAGAACATGAGAATTATATCTTGATCTGACTGAAAGATTTCTGGTAGTTTAAAGACATAACAAATGTTGGGTTTCACCTCTACAATAAAAATGCCTGGGGGAAATCAACATTGTCGGCACCATTAATGTTTGCTGACAAAGGCTTCCAGGATATTTGTAACACAAGAGTATAGAATTTCAGGGGAAGGAATTCCGATCATTCTTTGTCTCCGCCAGAGGGATAAGACTGTCACTGCGCCGGTGCCAGTTTGAGAATACAGGAAATGCTTCGTTTCTGGCAACCAACAGGTGTGAAGGAGAGCCACATCTGGTAATTTATAAACTCGTAACTGGTATTGTGATGGAACAAAACAATAGCGGACCTAAAGGTATGATAAACCAGTTTTAATTTGACAATGCTGCTGAAAAATTTTTGATATATCTTAATAAGCACTGCAGTTTGTTGCAAATGGCTGTGTTTTTTTTTGTTTTTTTTTTTTGTTTTTAATTTATCTATTCTTGTTGTTGTTCTTGTTGTTGTTGTTGTTGCGTTTTGCAAACCAACCACATCAGAGCATAAAATTGGTTTCAATGCAATGGTTCTGAGACAAATGCTGTCGATCTGCCTTGCTGTACTCACTAATTTATTTCAGTTTGGAACTCATGTGTTTTGCCAGTGAACATTTTATTTTAAGTACTTCACATTCGTTCTGTTGGCTTCATAGTTATTTCAAATAAGAATAAGGGTATCTACTGCAAAGGAGGAAGATTCGTGCCCAATTTGAAAAGGTAGGAGATAATGCTGCAAATATAATGGACATTTTCCTGGACTTGTGATAAAGGACAAGAAATGGCTAAGACGACATTCCTGTCTATGATTATAGAACCCGATGACCGGCAACCCCGAATCTAATTTTATCGTTGTCACAACACTGAGTTTCAAAATTAGGGGTGACGCAAGTAATTTGCAGATACTGTTATTAACCCTGGCGCCGCCATCTTGATACTTCAGTGAGAGTACAAAACTCTGTCAGGGAGAGTGCACGGGACAGTGTCAGCCTGTTTGTCTAGATCACATGGACAGCACGGTTCTAGATCTAGTTTTCAGTGTAACACTGCATGCAGCTCTCCAAGCAATTATTACTGATTTGATGGGTCGTACAATTTACAATTTCCGTGACAATAGTCTCAAGCTAAGTATCCCCTCCCTCGTACTTGAAAAAAAAAACCCACACAAATTAAGTTCTTGTTAGGGGAGCCTAGTACTTTACATAGTAAGCTATAACTGTACGGCGAACTCAGCTCAATATTTTCTCTGTTTGCCTAGTAATTAGACTGCTGTTCTTCATCAATGTCCCACAGATGTATGGTTTTCTAACTCTTCCAGTGTTTTACACTTGAATTTTACAAGTACGTATGTCCCCCAAGTTGTTTTTTTTGTTTGCGCTGGGGCTGCCAATTTTAAAGAATTTTGTGACTCCAGAGCCACGGAGCTCTTCCCGAAAAACTCATAACAACAGATTTAATTAATTATCCTTTCAGATTTTCTTTTTGTTTTCCTCCTGGTTTTTTTTTGGGGGGGGGGGGTGAAAGGATATCGGGGCAGGGTATTCGATAAGGTTTAGGGTTGAGGAAAAGGTCCGGGTTAGGGATAGGTACGTAGACGTACTCGCAGCGCAAAACGCTTGGGGTGGGTACGTGATTATAACAACAGCCTTTAGAACGTACTATTTACATTTTCACAGTCATGAGTCACCAAGCAAAAATCTGTCAAATCATGTACGAAAAAGAGTAGGCTACTTAATTCTAATGTCGAACCAGTCCTCGGTATAGGTAAAAAAGCGTCAGGTAGGAAGTAAAGAGATGGAAAGGCTCTCATAGCTGCTGGCGAAACGTAGATTCTGTGCAGGATGTTGAGACTGCCCTGATTAACAATGAAAAGTAATGAGTTAGGGCTGACAGGGGCAAGAAACAACAGAGGCATCATTAAAAGCCTTCGTTAACGTCCATCCAAAGGCATTGGACATGTCAGACAAGATCAACGGAACCAGCTGAAAAACACCGGAAAGATGTGGGGAATGCACGAAAGCCAAAACATTATAGAGTGTGTTTCTGCACGTGCTTCGGTGAAGGAGAGATAGAGGAAGACAGAGACAGAAAATGTAAGACGACTAGGGCTAGGCAAAATGACATGAGAAATCAAAGGGATCGAAGAGATCATTGCTGCAGAGAGGATGTGGACGTGTGAATGGACATGGCGGTCCATTTCTACGGGCAGGGCACTTGAGGGTGACGTCGATGATGATGGCGGTGATAAAAGTGATGATTATCGTGGTGGTAGAAGTAGTGGTGGTGATCATGATGATGATGATGATAATGGTGGTAGTTGTGGTGACGATGAGAGTGGTGGTGATGTTGTGATTGTGATGATGATGGGGGTGGTGATGGTGGTGAGGGTCATAATGATGATGAGAAGGAGGAGGAGGATAAGGATGATGATGATGTGGTGATGATGGTAGTGGTGGTAGTGGTGTTGGTGATGATGATGACGAAGGTGGCGCTGCTTGTGATGATAATGCTAATGATGGTGATGATGGTGATGCTTGTGGTGGTGACGATGATGATGATGACGAAGGTGGCGCTGGTTGTGATGATAATGCTAATGATGGTGATGATGGTGATGCTTGTGGTGGTGACGATGATGATGATGACGAAGGTGGCGCTGGTTGTGATGATAATGCTAATGATGGTGATGATGGTGATGCTTGTGGTGGTGACGATGATGATGATGACGAAGGTGGCGCTGGTTGTGATGATAATGCTAATGATGGTGATGATGGTGATGCTTGTGGTGGTGACGATGATGATGATGACGAAGGTGGCGCTGGTTGTGATGATAATGCTAATGATGGTGATGATGGTGATGCTTGTGGTGGTGACGATGATGATGATGACGAAGGTGGCGCTGGTTGTGATGATAATGCTAATGATGGTGATGATGGTGTTGCTTGTGGTGGTGACGATGATGATGATGATGAAGGTGGCGCTGGTTGTGATGATAATGCTAATGATGGTGATGATGGTGATGCTTGTGGTGATGACTATGATGATGATGACGAAGGTGGCGCTGGTTGTGATGATAATGCTAATGATGGTGATGATGGTGTTGCTTGTGGTGGTGACGATGATGATGATCAGACAAACATTTAAAACATCCGCATTCCTGAATCACACCAAGGAGTGTGGCTTTCACCTGAAATATTAGTCATGATCAGAAACACCGCGCCAATCATTAAAATTAGCTCCATGTTGTTGACACAGATTGATTGGAGCCGGTAAAGAACAGAGATAGGAGAAGACGCAGAAGACAAAGAAAGCAAAAGACAGACTTCCGGTTTTCATAGGGGGTGGTAGGTTGGTTTGGGGGGATCGGGGGGAGGGGGGATTACAACAAGACAAGAAGAAGGCGATAACCACTGTAATTAAGAGATTGTTGAAAGCGAGTAGAAGTTTCTTTCTCACCTGCTGAGGACCTCACGTTACAGGAGGTGAGGGTGGGTACTTGAAGGTTTACACCAGTGGTTCTCAACGTGGGCGATTTCGCCGAGAGGGGGGGGGCGAGTTTGATTTCTGGGGGGGGGGGGGGAGGGGGGTGGCGAAAACGAAGAAAAGGACAGTAGGGTGGCAAAAACGCTGAAGGGGGGGGGGGTGGGGTGGTCATTAGGGACAAATATAGGGCAACCTGGAACTGGTTAAACAGCATGCGTAGACGGATTTTATCAGCAGTAAAAAAAAAATCTATTCAGTAAACATGTATTTGGATATAGAATGCTTTCTGTTTTATCACGAATAATCAACATGTCTTTTGTCATTTCTAAAGGCTTTGAGAACTTCACATCATAATTGTGTGCAGTCTGGCTTCTTGTGAACGGATGATAAAAACCACAGGAAAAACTGTGGGGTCGCCGCAAGGCTATGAGTATGAGCAAAGTCAAAAGTTGGCAAAAAAAAGAAAAAGTTGTATGGAGCAAAGCCTCGCGTAAGAAATAATACCCAAACGATACAATGAAACGCAAACTAAAAGAGAAGACAGGGAAAGTGACCGATATTTCGGCAACAGCCTTTTTTCAAGGGGAAAAAAAAAAGGAAAAAGAACAATAGAAAAAATTTGGAAAAATTAAGCAGATATAAAACAATCGAACAATAGAAGATTCGAATATGAAATGTGTAGAATCTAAATAGAATATAGAGCTATCTACTTAGCTGTGAGCTCTTGCTTGTATTGCAGCATAGAAGCATGTCTGCCAATATTGTGTCTCCTTGTGAACTTTTTCTGTAGCATTTGAGCAGGGATTTTCGGGGGCGAGGCGGGAGTTGGGATTTGGGGGGGGGGGGGGGGGGGGCAAAAGGGGTGATGAAAGAAAATTTGGAGCCTAATGAGGCGACTCCCCGAAAAAGGATGAGAGCCATTAGCTTACACAATACAAGTGTCTGATGAGCAGCTTTATCTTGCTATCAGGTAAGAGCCGGTGCATAAGGTGGGAAGGGTGGGTCTCTGCTGTCTATTGGCATTGCCGTACCTGATGGAAGATTGGGCTCCAGGGATTATCAACAATGCATGGGGGTCTTCTTTCAACACAGCGGTAGTTCAACATTCCTCTCTACAACATAGTGTTCCAATTCTCTTGGCCAGTGGCATTTGGATAAAACATTAATTTTGCTTTGCTAAACGCGGGCAGTTAATTAATTAGCCCAAGGTAAATTGGCAGGCACGGACAGAAAAACAAATAAGAAGATAGATAGATAGATAGATAGATAGATAGATAGATAGATAGATAGATAGATAGATAGATAGATAGATAGATAGATAGATAGATAGATAGATAGATAGATAGATAGATAGATAGATAGATAGATTTTATACTGACAGACAGACAAACATACCGGGGGGAGAACAGACAGACAGACGTGTGGAGAGAGACAGACAATATTGGTGGCACTAATGAAGAAAACAAAATAAACAGACAAGAAATCAGGAGGAAATTCCCAGGAAGAGCAAAGTTCATGTTGTGTCAAAGTTCACAAGTAAGAATTTGGTTGATTGGCCTACAGGTGAGAGCTCTCCTTTCATAGCTTCCCAAATTTGGTGGTGCAGGAGGATCTTTACAGTAACGAAAGATGGTGAGGCGAGAAGGGGGTCGGTAAACTGTTGAGATGGAATCAGTCGTTTGCGAAAAAAGTAGTGCAGATAGCATAGATAGTGTCAATAGCTGAAGAATGTTTTGTATAGTCTGCATAGTCGTGTCAATAGTTAGAGACGTGCAGATAGTTAAACGGGCTATCTACACAGTGCAGACTTCTAACATTAAAATTATATTGCTTAATATAATACCAACTTTTTACTGTGTTCATAGACCAAGGAACTCGGTGAACCTGGAAGGAGGTGCGAACTGGTATAGGAGGAGGGAAATATCGCGGCTAGAGGAGCGAAGAAATGTGGGCCTGGTTGGGGCAACATTGGAAAGACGAAAAACAAAGATGTGTGACATCTTTGCGCTGAACTATTTACACTAACATGTTTTCAGTCCTGTACTCGCACCCGCACCCCCCCCCCTCCCTTGTCTCTGTGATCTGACCTGAACCTGTACGATAACATAAACGGTGGAATCAGTTGTTGACGAGATGCCAGGTTTTACAGGAGTGACCGGGGGAAGAGGCGGAACGGACCAAAAGGGGTTGAGGAGGGGAGGTTAAGGAGGAGGAGGAAAGGATGAGGGTTTCTATGAGCCGCACAGGATGATCTGCATGCCTGGCGAGGTTAATTAGTACGAAGTATCGTTACAACCATCCTCTGAAGTTTGACCGGTAGACGTCACCCAAAACACCTGCTTATGAGTGAGAAAGTCCGGGGGCGGCGGAAGGGGGGAGGGTGGGGGGAGAGAGATAATTGAGAGAAATAAAATCATCAAAAACAATCAGGACATCCTAGTTTTTAAAATGATAACCTAAATAAACAGATTAGTAGAAAGAGACTTACTGGGAGCATTCAGAGATAAATATTTCATAATTGAAAAAAATAATTATAGATAGATAGATAGATAGATAGATAGATAGATAGATAGATAGATAGATAGATAGATAGATAGATAGATAGATAGATAGATAGATAGATAGATAGATAGATAGATAGATAGATAGATAGACAGATAGATAGATAGATAGATAGATGGATGGATGGATGGATGGATGGATGGATGGATGGATGGATGGATGGATGGATGGATGGATGGATAGATAGTTAGGTAGATGGATAGATAGATAGATAGATAGATAGATAGATAGATAGATAGATAGATAGATAGATAGATAGATAGATAGATAGATAGATAGATGGATAGATAGTTAGGTAGATGGATAGATAGATAGATAGATAGATAGATAGATAGATAGATAGATAGATAGATAGATAGATAGATAGATAGATAGATAGATAGATAGATAGATAGATAGATAGATAGATAGATAGATAGATAGATGGATGGATGGATGGATGGATGGATAGATAGTTAGGTAGATAGATAGATAGATAGATAGATAGATAGATAGATAGATAGATAGATAGATAGATAGATAGATAGATAGATAGATAGATAGATAGATAGATAGATAGATAGATAGATAGATAGATAGATAGATAGATAGATAGATAGATAGATAGATAGATAGATAGATAGATAGATAGATAGAGCTTCGGTCGGATGTTGGAACCTCGTTAAAATTAGTCATTAAAGCTGTTGTTCGGACCAGTGGAACCATAGTATATTACATAAAAAGCCATAGCTGTGCAGTGAACACAACTCTGTGTTTTCTCTAGCAAACTTATGATTATACCACGGTCCCCTAACACCAGTCCCAGAGGCCAATTTCAACGAGGTTCCAAAGTCCTCCTGACCGTATTATAAGGATAATAATAAACCAGAAACATAAAGAACGAAAGTTTTCCACTCCGGTCATGAACAGTTTAGATTTCCAAACTTTAAAAAACTCAGTGTAAACAATATTCATCAAATTTATAATAAATCCACCGACATTTCTTCGGCCGGTCAAAGACGACATGACATCCGAAATATCATCGCTTTTTGCCAGATAAAATATAAAAATTGTAATTTTCAATTCAGCAGATGAAAAAAAAAATGACTGGCCAAGAGCCAAGTATTTAGTTTTAATCGCCTTCAGATAAACAACTTGAAAACTAACTATTTAGATAAAGGTAAATTCTTCTGGAGATATACTTGATCAACAAAAGATGATTACCTCCCGCCACACAGTGCAGGAGAATGTGCTGAGAATGTTAGAGGATTGTGTCAAAAGTGCCAGGCATGTCAAGAACGCTACAGGTGTGAGCAGTTTTTGGTTTTCATTCACGCTCTGCACTGGGAAGGAACACACACCAATCCTCCCCGGTACTGCGGAATTCCTGACAAAACCGTCAATAAATAATCCGCTGGTTATTTTGGGGTGTTTTTATGACATGGTTTACCTTTTTCGTGTTTTTTTTTCTTTCTATTGTATGTTTTCGTCCTGCCAACGGAAACTTTGAGGTTAACTGGTACATCAGCCACCCAGAGATCAACTGGAGCTAAGCTGTTTTTCTGTACGATGATTGTATAAGTATAACCAAAGATATCGGAAACGATAAGATGAGACACTCCTTTCATCGCACCTCTTTAAAAAATCGTGCACACAGTTTGCGCGCTGATCGGGGTCGGGGTCCGTGCGCATAGCATGAGAAGAATGTTTGATGTAATGACAAATTAATGATGCTGATTTGTTACAGTGCCACTGCAACTAAAAAAAAAAAAAAGTATCCAGAGTTTCCCTAAGCGATTGAAGTTATAATTACAAAATAAGTGACATCAACCAAGCCTACAGCGACAGCTGAACGGCGAACAAAATTCAATATTTTCCATAATTTGGTTTTGTGAAATACGGCACTGTTCATGAATTCCCCGCACTGGCCGCTTGGTGGCGGTGCGGAATTTGTGCACGCTAAAAGGTTAGTTATCTCATCTTATTCTAGTATCTTTGTTATAAGTGGTCTTGACCACAGCATCCGCTCCGCTCCGGTATTTTTACGGAAAATGACGTATGACAGAGTAAAACACTCTCTGGCTCCATAGCGGTGAGGAGCGGAGCGGAATGGATGCTGTGGACAAGTATACAGGGGCAAAGAGTGTTTTACTTTGTCATACCAAAGATAGTAGAGTGTCTACTATCTTTGGTCATACGTCATTTTTCCGTAAAATACCGGAGCGGAATGGGTGCTGTGGACAAGTATACAGGGGCAAAGAGTGTTTTACTTTGTCATACCAAAGATAGTAGAGTGTCTACTATCTTTGGTCATACGTCATTTTTCCGTAAAATACCGGAGCGGAATGGATGCTGTGGACAAGTATACAGGGGCAAAGAGTGTTTTACTTTGTCATACCAAAGATAGTAGAGTGTCTACTATCTTTGGTCATACGTCATTTTTCCGTAAAATACCGGAGCGGAATGGATGCTGTGGACAAGTATACAGGGGCAAAGAGTGTTTTACTTTGTCATACCAAAGATAGTAGAGTGTCTACTATCTTTGGTCATACGTCATTTTTCCGTAAAATACCGGAGCGGAATGGATGCTGTGGACAAGTATACAGGGGCAAAGAGTGTTTTACTTTGTCATACCAAAGATAGTAGAGTGTCTACTATCTTTGGTCATACGTCATTTTCCCGTAAAATACCGGAGCGGAACGGAAGCTGTGGACAAGACCACTAAGGTGAAACCTGAACTGTGGAAATGGGACAACATTGTTGGTGATGTTAGGACAGGAGCCAGTCCCTTGGGGGCGGGGGTGTGGAGAGGGGGTTGGGGGGGGGGGGTGTCAGCAAAATGTTCAAACATTATACTGAAATGAAAATACGATGAAGGAGGAAAAAGAAGAGAGGACAAGGGTGAAAAAAGGAAAAGAAAAAGAAAAGTAATAAGCAGGAAAGTGGGACTGGGGGAGGGGGTGGGAGGGTGGCAGAGACAAGTCCAGGTATGCTTATCATAACAAAAA
Source organism: Onchidella celtica (assembly GCA_963931925.1). Classification (NCBI taxonomy): domain Eukaryota; kingdom Metazoa; phylum Mollusca; class Gastropoda; order Systellommatophora; family Onchidiidae; genus Onchidella; species Onchidella celtica. The sequence goes on along the minus strand of OZ007575.1, from coordinate 48,549,255 downwards.
CAGTGCGCCCCCCCCCCCCCAAATCTCTTCTACCCCAGGGCACGACATGTTTTAACCCTCAAAACTTGAGTTATTTGTCATGATAATGAGAAAGTTTATTTATTCATTTATTCATTTATTTTAACAAGAGTGCAGTCGAACACGACAGATGAGGACACCAAAAACTGACTCACCTGCTGTGTGCCAGTGAAAGAGTTAACCATAAAGCATGGTGGCTAGGGGAAACAACTTCGTCATGGTATCTCAACCACCACCACTTAACACCCCCCCCCCCCAACCCCTCTCTTTTCCTTTGGTGTCCTTATAGGAGCTTCGTTTGCTAAACCTTTATAAACCAGATTTTTTAATCCTGGATTCTCTGGAATTATATATTTATATACTGTTTATCAGTTTAAAGTAAACTGAACAAACAACTAGAATAACGGTCAAAAACACTGCAGAGTAGGAAAATAACAAAAAAAGCTTTGAGCGTTGTTTCGGCTAAAAGGAGTTAATAGTTAGAATTCTTGGGTCGAATGGCAAAATATTATAATTCGGGCGAATATCGAATAATATTTATTAATTATTTATCCGAAATAGGACAGTGTATCGCATACCGCGGCGTTTACCTACACAAAAATACAACTCCGTGGGCGACTGAGCGCCAGACAAGTGGGAAAATTATGTTTCTTCCCTCCAAACTGCAATAATTCACACCACTGGTCGATCCTCTTGTAATTAGGCTTATTCTCAGACGAATGTGTCAAATTTCAAAACTATCTCCCCATCGACTGCCTATAGAAAAAAAAACGATTTAAAACGGCAGACATGAGTGTCGGATAATACCAAAACTATTTGAACGAACATTCGCCACATGTCGGTATTCGAATAACTGTCGACTAACTCGACACAAATGGTTAGAGCGTCGGCAGGAGAGGGAAGAGGGTCACAGAATAGGGAACTAATATCTCAACTCTTCTGTGAAGAGGGAGAACAAAATCATGGGAATCACTTCAAAACACAAAAAGTGTTCATCATCAGTCCAACCACTGCCTTTAGCTGATCAAAAATGAACTTATGTTTTAAACAACTGTGCCACATTAGCCAATAAAATCTCCTTTTTCATAACTGTGTACTTTGATGGGATTTCCGAGTCACTGCAAAGTCCAAAGACCAAATTTCTAAGATTACCACTCGCAGCTAAAAGCTCTGTGATATGGCAAGATAATTTCCTCATGGCAGCAAGAGAGTTAACTGGGTAACAAAAGGTATTATCTTTAATCACAAACATGTATACTTTGATGAGAGTCCCGAGTTACTGCAAAGTCCAAAAACCGAATTTATAGGATTACCACTCGCAGGTACAAGCTCCGCGATATGGCACGATAATGTCTGCATGCCAGCAATAGAGTAAATTAAAGTGGGTAACAAAAGCTATTATCTTTAATTATAAACATCATAAAGTTGTTTCTTCTGTGACAAATTTTCCCTTTTACGACCTATCTTGACTGCCTTAGGGAGAAAATCAAATACACCTTTATCATTGAAGCGTTTGATATTTCGGCTTGCCAAATGAATAGACAAAATATTATTTTTTAAAAAACGAAACAGAAAATCTGTGGGGAAAAATCCTTACTTGTTATTGTAAAGTTTCTGAATTTATTTTTTAGCGAGGCTTTACAATATGAACCGGTTTGCTATTATTTTGATCAAATGACTGGAGTGCACCCATGCAGTCATGTATTTACCGTAATGATATTTTGTATTATCTTCTAATTATTTTTCTCCTTTGTGTGTGTATGGAAGGGGATGGAGGGTGGGAGGGGGGGGGGACAGATTTGATTGGATTTTACTTATGTCCTTTATGTGCTTTAATTGGTAATAGTGATGAAAACATTCTGTGCTTGTTGAAAAGAAAAAGATGAAATGTTCCTAGGCATAACTGGAAAACAAAACAAAAAAGAAAGAAATTCTGTACTTTTAATTTAAGTTAATTATTTTGCGGAGGGGGGGGGGGTAAATAAAGAAAGAGATAAATTTTTAATGAGGATTATGAATACAATATCACATTTGTTTATCGATGGCTTGAAGATTTAGTGGTAAAGCTTTATGCATTGAGTTCTCATGTTCGCAGGCCAGATCAACCTGCTGAAGGCAATCCATCATGCAGGGGGAGGGACAGGGAAGGGGGGGGGAGAGAAATCCTCGTCTTCAAATTCCAACTAGGAAACAGCAGCCAGTAAAAAGAAGTTCCTGAATGTTCCGGGAGAAGGGAAGGGGGGGCCGGGGGGGGGGGGAGGGGAAAAGATCGAAGACAGACAGAAATGATCGATATATGACAATAGATAAGAACTTGGATCAGCCTGACAAGAAAATGATCAAGAGGGCAAAAAAACATCCCAAACACACACACACAAAAAAAAATGCATGCGGAGACATCAAGGTCAGCGCGACCCTCTCCCCCGCGGAGCCAATCAAAATGCTTTCGGAGATCTTCAGAGGCGAAATAGAAACATCACCGTTTACAGGCTCTCCGGCCATGACAAGACAAACACTTTGTACCAGATCAGCGTTTCTGAGTGTCTGGAATTGCTGGAACGAACGACAATGAAGTACGAGTGTAATTACATAAGTGTAGTCCTTGCATGGTGGCGGGTGGAGGGGGCAAGGTGGTCTAGAGGCAAAGTGCTCTCCTCTCGTGCCAATAAGAACACGCACGTACGCTCAAGTTTGACAACTTTTGAACCACTCCTTCCCACCCCATCCCTGTCTCTCATACTGTTTTCAATAAGTGACACTTTACATGGACCATTTGGTTGTTTCATTACATTTACAGCCTATCTCCGATTTTATTTTCTACAATTTTACATCTTTATTGGATTGCAAAATGTCACTAAACCGAACTTTTTAAGCCATTACCATCATTCAAAAATATACAGACCCCCCCCCCCCCTTTTCACTTGCCTATGTATGTTCTTCAAACAATTGGGTCACTTCATCCCAACCCACCCACCCACCCCCCTCCCACCCCCATTCCCATTCCCAGGGTACATACTTTATGACTGGCCCCTGGTCGTGATATGATTTACTTTCACCTGCGTCCTAAGCTGTAGATGGGTCAGGTTGGCCTTGAGCCATCAGGCTGTATTCGTAATAATCTATTCTTCCTGCACATTGATGGGAATGAAACATGCGAGAGAGCAGAATTTAGCACACCGGCACAGGAAGAAATGAAAAACGTGTAGGATTACCGAATACAATTATCCTTACGCAAGATAACTTCGTTTTCGAGCCAACATGCAATTGGGGACGAGAGGGAGGGGGAGTGGGAATCAGCTGGGAATAAAGGAAGATCAGGCAGGCCAACATGGGCGTAACTGACATAGACATGGCGAGTAAACGCCAAACACAATAACACAGCGAGAGCAGAGAATACGTGTAGAGAGGAGATCGGCCCTGGGGGGTGGGGGTGGGGGGGGTGAGACATTGAAGAAAAGGTGGGTAGAGACATGAAAAAGTAACAATAACAAATGAAAAAGAAGACAGAAATGGCTTAGGAACAGCAACCGGGTGGGGGGGGGGGGGAAGAAAGAAGAAGAGAGAGATCTATCGGGATAAAAAAAAATAATTAGCAAGGAAGGAGGGATTGGGAAAGATTGTGGCTGATGAATACTAGACACCCTAGTGGCCCCACCCCTTCCTTTGCAAAACACCTCCAAACGGAAACGAGAGAAAGCTTACGATAATGTAATGTCATGTAATATAATTAACTTGTATTACATAGCGCTCAAATCCACCAAAATATGATGTGCTCTAAGGGGCTGAACTAAAATAATTAAAAACAAATTAATATGATCAAATTCATCATGCTCCCTCTCACACGCATTAAATCTTTGTGTGCGATGAATTTTTCCATATTCATCCGTACAAGAAGAAAATATAGTTGGGGGGGGGGGGGAGGGGGACGATGAATGAAGACTAACTACAGTAACATTTATTGATAGAAAGTCGACTTTCTTTCTTCCCGAAACAAAATATCCTAGCATTCTTGCTCACCGATACATCGGTGATGGGCACAAACATGTCCAGTGGAAGAACCGATTCATGGGCTATTGGCACACAAAGAGTTAACAAACAATTGATCTACTCTCACCCTCAAACCTCTGAGACCGACAAAGGGACATCCTTCATTTTCAATGAAAACAGTCCTAAACAATTCAGTTTTGAGCCTGTTTTTGAATGTGACGAAGTTTTCACTTTTCCACTGTTTTCACGCTAAGAGAAAACAAGAAATAGATGGACGTAGTGAAAACATAGAATGACGTATGACGTGAGACGTCAGAACGGGAGAATGAAAAGAAAAAACTGGGAAACAGTGAATGGGAAGGAAATAGATATAAGACAGAAATACCCAATAGAGGATTTTTTCGAAAACTATCAAAGAGCGTCAAAATATGCAGACTAAAAACACAAGTAGAAAAAGTTACACCAGCCAGTTATTATCCCACCGAAAATCCAGCTCAAATCTGCGAGTTCCTGCCTAAAGTTGTCAAGTTTATCATTGGCTCAAGTCAGAATCCAACCGGGCTAACGTTTCAGTTGGTTCAGAAATTTAAAGGGATAAAAATGACGTGTGTTTCGTAATGATTCATGTGATAGATCAGGTGTAGCCAAACTTGTGTCATGCAAGAGCCACAAACAATAAACTTCAGATGTTCGGGGGCCACAAGATATCAACAAAATTTACACATACGTTTTTATCGTTACACACGTTATTATTTTTGTTTATTTAATTTACTATGTATCTTACATGTAATGTAGTAAGAAATACATGTATGCAACAATAAATTTACTCATGTATACCGTTTTTTTAAATGTTAATTTGTATTTGCTTCAGTAATCACAAAGTATATATACCAATTTAATGTTTTCAAAATCTTGACAGATGATTGTATTAACTATACTGAACGTATTAAATACGGCAATGAACTACGGGAACATCTATAAAAATTAAAAAAAATTTTAAGTGCGAATTTGCATTTCAGTTACAAAATTTGACTGCCAAAAATAAAACTCAAAGGGTATAGAGAAAACAAGATTTTTTAAGGACACAGAGGAACATTATTAGTTCAACGAGCCGCATTTTGAAGGGAAGATTCGCATGTGGCTCGTGAGACGCGGTTTGGCCACCCCTGTGACAGATTTTCTGAGAGAATGGAGAGTGCAAGTTGTGAAGGTTTTCAGGCTAGGCTCGCTGACCAAAGTCATAATATCGCAACTGAAATTTTGATGTTGATAAAATGGTGTTGATAGTGGTGGTGTTGTTGGTCTTGTTGTTAGTGATGGTGATTGTGGTGGTGATGATAGTGGTGGTGGTCTTGCTGTTGTTGTTGGTAGTGGTGGTGGTGGTGATGGTGGTAATGATGGTGGTGGTGGTCTTTCTGTTGTTGGTGCTGGTAGTGGTGGTGGTGGTGCTGCTGCTGCTGCTGCTGCTGATGGTAATGATGATGGTGGTGGTGGTGGTCCTACTGTTGTTGTTGGTGGTGAAAGTGGTAGTGGTGGTGGTAGTGATGGTGGTAATGATGGTGGTGGTGATTTTACTGTTGTTATTCGTGGTGTGGTGGTGGTGGTGCTGCTGCTGCTGCTGTTGCTGCTTCTGGTGTTGGTGCGCGTGGTAGTGGTGATGATGACGATGGTGGTAGTGGTCTTAATATTGCTGGGGTCTGTTGTTGTTCTTATTCTCTTTTTCTTTGTTTGGATTCATAACAAAGTCCGGAACAGATGGCCAAACCAACAATGAGACATAAAAATGATAACAATACTGGTATGCCACTTAGTGGACCTCATAGAGATGGGACACGAAAACGGACACACTGACAATCACGCTGAAATGTTCTCGTAATTTCTGATTTTGGCAGATTTTGTGTTAGTGTACGTGTGTGTGTGTCACGTTAAACCGTCTAGCACTCCAATGCGTATCCTTTAAACCATTAACACATTCCTAAGCGATCATCTTCATTCCCATGTTCTAACCTGCACATTTTCTGAAGTTATCTCTCCAATCACAACAAATCTTGGCCAGGAGGAGACAACTTGGCAAACGTTTGTAAGGAGTGGATTGTCTTTTCCTTGATCTCCGAGTGCTAATTGAGCGCTTTTGGGGGATTTTACAACACCTCGTTCATCTTGCTTGGCGTTTTCACTCCCTTCGATTTTTCCTGCCGCCGTTTCCTCCGCCACGCCACGAACTAGGTCACTTGTTGCTCTCATTTTATCTCATCTTTACATCGGTATTTTCAACATCAGTGACTGACAGGAGAGGGAGAAAGTAGAAACATGGGATGGGGGTGTACAATTCTGAAATATTTTCAGGGTAAACAGTGCCTTTTTAACGCAACTCCTATTGCCCTCAGCTGATTAAATCGACCAATATTATTGCTTACTGCTATCAATTTATCAGATCTTTACATCTGAACATCAGTGACTGAACAGAAGAGGAGAGGGAGAAAGAAATGAAGGAATTGGGGGGGGGGGTGGGGGGAGCTTACAGCTCTGAAATATTTCAGTGCAAATTATGCCGCTTTAACCCAACTCCTAATTGCCCTCAGCTGATTAAATCAACTAATTATTGTTCAGAGTTGCTTTGCTGGAGCCGATGAAATCAAACATTCAGAAATGTATACTTTATTGGTATTTCCAGGTCACTGCAACTCCAAATACCAAGCTGATAAGATTGCCACTTTGCAGTTCAAATGTAAACAAAAACAAAAAAAGAAAAAAAACAGAAACTTCGGTACAGCATAGTAATTTTTTTTATCCCAACCCCCTCCCTGGCAGCAGTGAGGTTTAACTTAATTGGAAATCGTACCTTATACAGTATTGTTTTAGTAGTACACATTAAAAAAAAAAAAACACACACACTTTTGGTGTAGGGAAGTGAATGGTTTCTTTTCTTTATTCTGTAAGTTTGTTTATCCAGGCAGTGATTTCTCGTAATTTGTAAGAGGTTGGATTTTAAAAGAATGTATCACATTCTACCGTGACTTCTCACGGTGAAACTGAATTCTAAGCAACAACAATAAAAAATACAAAAATACAAAACGAAACCAAATTAAAGACGTTGGGGCTTCAAATTCCCGTCAGTTAGCAAAAAGTAGAAGCGATCTCTTTTCATGTTTCAGAAAAACGAACTCATCTTGTGTGTCCTAGTTATTGGCTTAATGGGGGATGCTTTCATCGAGAAAGGGAGCAAGAAAAGAGGTCTTTCCTGGGACGAACTCTTCAGATCTAAGATAACTGGTTGTTTTTGATTTGTTTATTGTTTTTTCTTAAGTTTTGTAGTGTTTAGCTACTTACGTTTTTCTTTTTTTTTTTGGTTGCCTTTTTTGCCATGAAAGAGTCCAAGTGTTTGCAAACAATTGACATTTCTAGTCAAACACTCAGGCATTTTGAGAAAGTAAACGAAATGGCATTTTCATGTCAAGAATTTGAGAACACGTCAAAAAAAAGTGCCAGCTTTGACACCTAAACTAATGACTATGACTGAAATGTTCAGGGGAGAGAAGAGAAAAAAAACTTACAAAAGTGACTGATCTTACTGCTGACCTACTTTAGGGAAACAGAAGTAGAATTGATAACAGTAACGATAATACTGCTGGAATGCGTCAAAGTGAACAGAAAAAAAAGCTGGTGTGACTATGAACACATTGATGCAATAGGATTTACAGGCAAGTGGGGCGGTAACTAATCCTTGAAATGACTATGTCTAAAATCTAGAATAATTCCATTAATTATGCGTAGAACATAAACGTGTTAACTTTAAACAGACCTACCAATCGACCGGTCCTGGGACTACTTAATTACTGTGGTCTTCATGATGAGAGTAGGATAATTATAGTGTAATCAATTTATATCGGCTGGTTTCTTTCTGTCTGTCTGTCTTTCTGTCTGCCTGCCTACCTTTATGTCTGTCTGCCTGCCTGCCTGCCTGCCTGCTTGCCTGTCTGTCTGTCTGTCTGTCTGTCTGTAGGAGATCTATTTATCTATCTCTTTATCTTTCTGTTTGTTTATTTGTGTGTCTGTCCGTCCGCCCGTGTCTATCTGTGCGTCTATCTGCCTTGCCATTAATTTGTTTGTCGCGCTCTACCTTCAGGTATTTCTCTGGGTAATCAAACATAATGTCCATGTACCTTCTGGCTCATATAAACAAACTACTGCAAAGCTACACACCATCTCCGGTGCTGAAGTTATGTCTGATTCTACATCTCTCACTGCAGCACCATGGACGAACGAAGGTAGAAGATCCCATGTGTTCGATTTTGGAGAATCTACACCAGTGTAGAGGGGGGAAAGATTTTTTTAAAATCCCAAGAATCCCGTGTAAAAAGAATCCGAAGATTTTTTTACATCCCCTTCCCTCCTACCCCCCCCCCCCCCCATTCCCACCCAAAAGATACATTTACAATTTGTAATTCCGTTATATAATGAATTTAAACTAAGTAGTGCAGTGATTAGCCCGCAGATCACGCCAAAGATCTTCTCACAAAGGCAATCTCAGTGTCCCTCAGCCCACTTGGTATTGTGAGTGGATGGGCAAGTTTGTGGGTTATTGTTGCTGTTGTTTTTGTGAGAAATAATAGCAAAATATACAATGGCTTGAACAATCCCAAGATTCTATTTTTCAAAAATGCCAAGATCGGAAAGGTAAGCCCTAAAACCCAAGATCTTCGGAAAAATCCTAAGGACCAACAATGCTGATTGTCATGATTCGGATATTGTTAAAACTCACGCAGAGAGTGAGTTGTTGTTGTTTACCAGGGCCATGAGAAATTGGCTGGTGGCCTTGAACGGTCCTCGCCAAATTATAGTTGGTGAGTAAATAAATGTAAAGTTAAACTGTTAGATTCACGCTTGTGGGTTTTAATGTTCGTGATTAATAAGTAATGGAGTAGGGGTGAAACAAGGTGGGGACAGTTGACATTGTTAAGTATGACTAGACAAGTTTTTGCACGTTAACTGGCTGGTAGAATAGTGCAGACGTATTACTACAGTTAAAATGGTGGGAGGTTTCGACCTATGAGATAGCTGAACTAATTGGGCCAGCGGACTAGCACGCTGGGTAGTTAGATAGTATATAACATCGTGTAACGTTCAGATTTGGGGAATACAGACGAGAGAAGCATCGTTTCGTGAAGTATCTCCGGTTGGCCAGTACCTGAACTGTGTGGTCTGAAGACTAAGAAGTCCTTGCTAACGGACTGACTGAGCTCTAGAAAGAAAGGTCTGAGTGGGCTGACCTTTGAAAGCCCACGCTGCGCTATTTTGATGTTCGCGCCTCTCAGTAGGCGTGAGCAATGGTAATATATCTTAATTATTCAAGTATAATAGAGATCGGAGATAGAGAGAGAACTACAGCCTCATAGGAAGACTAAGGAAACCCCAGCTGGCACTCGACCACGAGTGTCCTGTATGATAGATCTATTGCCATAGTATGATTGGAATAATATAGCACATTGTTGATGAATTGAATAGTGATTGTGCATAAAATATAGTCTTTTGGCAACTGCTTAAATTACCTACAAGCCGAAGAGTGCTTCTGTAGGCTTTGAACGTACTGGGCTCTCCTAACATTTAAGCCCATATGATTTATGGAGAGTTTGCCTGGCGACTGGCCAGTGGCGACTCAACTGTCACTTTAAATTGATATCCAGTTTCGTATAATATACCTATTTACTATTGATTGCAGTACCTCCATAGTTACATGAATATCATTGGTTAAGTTATTAATTAGAGTTTTTTTGGTTTGAATATATACCTCTATTGTCTTTTGCTTTGTTATTATTTATGTAAACTATGGCCTGACCGGCCTGACATATATACGCTCTAGTTATTTAGTACTTTTCTTGTGTGGTTGTGTCCGAGTGTGAGTTAGCTGCCTCTCGTGCAGTCGTAACATCCCCAAGACCCTAACTCTGCTCGTGACACTGATCCATCTACGTTTTTCATTCGCTTGTCCCAAAATCCCCCCCCCCCTTCCAATCCCCCATCTTTGCACGAGCATAAGGCCCCAATCTTCTAAAGCTTTAAATAGCGTTTTGCATGGACCACTGAATGTTTCTTTGGGCGCATGAGTTTAAATGCCAAAACTTACTTTTACTGAAATCGAATATGAATAAAATAAAACATTTAATTTAATGACCGTCATTGAAAGGCTGTTGTTACTTGTGCGTACGTACCCCAAGCGTTTTTGGCTAGGGGCGCATACGTATACGTAGCTATTCCTGGCCTAGTCTTTGTCCTCAACCCTAAATCTTATCGAATCTCTAACCATGCCCACTTCCCCTTCAACCAAAAATAACAGGAGGAAAACAAAAACCAAATCAGAAGGAATAATTAATTAAGGCTGTTGTTAAGGCGATTTCGGGAGGAGCTCTCTAGCTCTGGGGTTAAAAAAAGGCTTTAAATACGTTACCCCGGCGCAAATCATATGGGGTACGTACGTACAAGTAACAACAATCTAATTGAAAAGGAGACACATGCCGCGCTGAGTAACCCCGGGTGCGCTTTTCCTACCCTGGTGCGCCCCCCCCCTCCCCCCCCCCTTTCCGGAGAGTGAGTACATTATGGATGGTCCGTATAAACAATTTGTCCAGTGTTTACACGGTTCCTCAAATTGACCCATGGCGTCTGAGTCTGTACAAATCACCACCCAATCTTGCAAAATGTAGGCTCGTATATATGCACGATCTTGTGTGATTACGTGGTACGTAAAGATTATACAAAGTCTGGACAGAGTTTGCATCCTCACAGGTATTTGTCTGGACTTGACTTGGGCAAATGCAGAGGAAACAGGGAGGAGGGGGGGGGGAGAAAAAGGAAGAAAGAAAGAAAGAAAGAAAGAAAGAAAGAAAGAAAGAAAGAAAGAAAGAAAGAAAGAAAGAAAGAACATCTGTGGTTTCTTAATGAATGCCACGAGCTCCACTCTAGTTTACGGTTACTTGAATAAAACAGATGTTCCTGAACTTAGCCGTTGCTAAACAATATCTTACAACTATGG